>JBBPCW010000031.1:17439408-17451256 GCA_037974425.1 Phenacogrammus interruptus
AATCGGAGGTGTGGCGTGTGAGCGTGTGAAGACAGTCAGATGCGTGTGTCTCACGGTCATTGCGTGAGACTTGAGAGTCCTGCTAATACTAAATAAACTTAGATAACAGTTGAAAATTGTGGTAGGGGTTAAAACACTGAAATACGAGGACAAGACACGGAGCATGCTACATGCTGTGCAGGCGTCCTCTTATTATTTTTGGGCGGTTGACAACTTTTCAGTGGACTGGTGGCGATAAAACAGTGCGGTTCTCAGAAAAATCGCATAAGACTGAATCCATGAATGCTGATCCGCATAAAACAGAGAGATTACTGTAGATGTACTAAAAAATTATTTACTCAGGTATATTTGTGTATTTATTGCCATTCTTGTACTCACTGCTCGCTGTGTGACATAAAATGCGCATCTGCTGTTCTTGTCTTGTTTATGTTTATTTTTAGTCGCACTGTTATTAAACACTGATCAGGCTGTAACTGTAATACAATCGCCATCATAACAACTGCATCCCCTAACACACACACGCACACAAAAAAAAACCACCCTACAAAACCACATCCTAGGGGAAAAGCAAATGTACAAAAGGTCCTAGTGAGCAAGACAAATAAAACAGAGGCAAGGAAAAACTCCTTAAAGCTGGAGGAAAAAACCTCAGGAGGAACCAAGACTCAAAAGGAGAACCCACCTCCTCTGGTCCACTCAGAGATGTCCCTAAGGAGATTGTTAGGAGGTCTTACATTGAACCCTTTGTTTATAGACCTCATCGCTGCTAAACAGTTGGCAGTCTATGGCGAACAGAGCAGATACAGTTAAGTGTGAGTAGTAGTAGTTCTTGTTGGAGTCAGGAGTAGTTTAAGAGCCTCTGATCGACAGCAACAGGAACATCAATCTCCGCTTGAGCTTTGAACAGCAATTGTCCTTGGATTGGGCAATATAGGAGCACAGAAAAGATGGATGAAAGACAAATAAAAAAACAAAGTGAATTCTGTCACAGTTTACAGGGTACAAACTGTAATTGCATGTGAAGATTTTGGCATTCCTGGATATAGCAGCCTAGTTAGAAAGGGCAAAGTCTAAGGGTTTCACAGACTCAAGAGCTCCCCGAGACACCGGTGGCTCCCATCTCCACCGTCAACACTTGATTGAACATGTGGAGAGGTGGGACAACCGGACCAGCATGTCCATGACTTCCTAGCTCTACATTCTTCATCTAGTTGGAAAAAGGTAATTGCAGAAAGCCTGACTTAACAAGAAGGCTTTCATCCGAGAAATAAAAACTAAGACTTAAAAACAGACTTAAAGTCCTGTTCCAGAGCTGCAGCATTTTAAAAGGTTCTGCTGTAGCTCTCAGAATTCTGGGGACTAACAGAGAGCCAGCACCTTCAGATCTAAGTGAGCATGGAGTTTTGTAGCAAGAGATTTTTTTTTTTTTGTATTAGTGGTGAGGCCATTCAAGGCTTTAGATGTCAATGGTAGAATTATGTGATAAATACAGAATTTGATCAGAAGCCAAAGTAGGCTTAATCATATTGGACTATCCAATTTCCTGGTTGTAGTGAGGACTCTAGCTGCTATCTTCTGAACGAGTTGAAGTATTTTGGTTCTTGTTGGAGCAGTAATCAAGTCTGGAGGTAATAAAGGCATGAATTAATTTTTTTTTGTCATGCAAATTTAGCTCAGCAATATTTGACATGTGAAGAAAAGCTATTTTAGTAAGGGTACCTATAATTGTACCCAATGTTAGCAAAAACAACATAAATAAAGCAGGTCCTAAGACCATACCAGACTCCATATTTTACTTAGTATTTACTTAATATTATGTGGTGTATACTGATGACTCCCTAGGTATGATCAGGTATGAGCTAAACCAGAATAAGGCTGTTCATGTGATCCAAAAAAAGATTATCTAGTCTATATATCAGAGATGTCTCTGGTGTCAAATATTGAGCAAAACCAGGGAAGATTCAAAGATCCTTTACTATCTTTCTAGGGCTGTTTCTGTGCTGTGATGAGGCTGCGATTCTTATGCATGAGTGGATATAACTGTATAGCATTCTCTAAAATCGTATATAAAAATCTTATATGAAAACTTAGATTTGAAATAGGTGTGTAATTTGAGAGCTCACATCTATTTGGTTTCGTTAATAAAGGCTTTTGATAAAAATAACAACTACTAAACAAGGAGTTTGTTATTGCTAAAAGAAACCTGATAATTCCTGGAATAATAATTCAGCCTGATGAACTGGTTTACAGGATCCCAGCCTCTCTGCTGCAGATATATTTTGATCTGTATCTGCATTGGCTATATCAGGCAGCAGATGTGGTGAAGTTAGACTTCTTGTTTCAATGTGTTGTCTAATGCAGTGGCCCCCAACCCCCGGGCCGCGGACCGGTTCCGGGCCGTGGGTCATGCGGTACCAGGCCGCGGGCTGCACAGAAAAAAAAACTTGTATGAAAATGCTGTTGTTAAAGCTGCGAGTACACATTGGATTTACGTTTATTATTATTTTTTAAATATACCATTATTATATTTTTAAAATATCCCAATTTTTATGCGTATCATTCATTTGTATAAATACGTTTATTTATCTGCCACTCATTAAAGGCCGGGCCGTGAAAATAGTTTCTGATATTAAACCGGTCCGTGACGAAATAAAGGTTGGGGACCACTGCTCTAATGGCTTTGATTTTATTGTTAAAATGTCTAGGATTCTTGGATAACCGGCAGATATCTAGGATTAGTTTTAGATTCTTTTTTTTTTTAAGTTTCTGAGTTTCTCCTTCCAGACAGAGTAAAAAAGATTTCAGCTTGATTGAACACATTTTACGCTCTCAATTTGGAACATTTTGCTTTAAGGCACGTATTTGATTGTCATCCCAAGGAGCAATTTTTTCCGTATAATTCTGTTATGTCTTAAAGGTGCGATGTTATCAAGAGTTGATTGAAGAGATCTAAGCATTCAATTAGGCTTTCTAAGTCTGCTGGGCCAGGCGGAGAGCCAACTGAGGTTAAAAAATCTGGGAGGTTTTCTGGGATGTTATTGCATGACCGATACGAAAGCAAGGGGATGGAAGATATATTAAGGTAGTGATCTGAGATTCCTGTGTTCTGTGGAAGAATAGGTACATTTTCACATTAACACCAAGGTTTGTGATCAGTAGTGTAAAGCAGTAGTGAGTAAAGCCATTTTACATTTTGAATAAAATCTACAGTATCTACAATTGAGGCAAATGCAGATTTTAAAAACAGTAATTATTTTGTCACTGCTTGGTTTGCTAGCACTTTGATTTTGAAGCAAATAAATTCTTGTAAGAACTCTGCATGAGGCCGTGGTGGCCTGTAGACAGTAATTAGAGAAAAAACAGACTTGTTTGTATCTAGATGTTAAGAAAGAGCATTGTCAGGAAAGGACATTGTGTTGTAATTAATTGCAAGAACCGTGAACAGCATTTGAGAAGCAGGTTGGCTAGAAGAGTGAATCTTGATTGTCCTGATCTTGAAAATCTCATAGAAGGTCCATTCAAAATTCAATTGAATACATTCCAATGAGCAAACATGATAAAACTGAATCATGCACTACCCCTAAGTCTTAGTTAATTATTGTGACTGTCTGTTAGTGATAGCCTAAGTTCCTCAAATTTGCACTGGAAATTAAACTTGTTACTGTACATCACATAGTATTAACTGAGTAAACTAATCTGATAGGTCTGTGTAGAACTGAGCTATTGGACACATTTTCAGTTACAGGAGAGTATAAATAATGGAATAGTGTATCCAGTGTTTGGTGTAGGCTAGAGGGTAATACTGCTGCTTCAGTGAGAATTTCCTCATATGGGCAAGCAGTCCATGGGCAAGACTCCTGTCTCTACATCAACCGTCATCTGTTACATGAATAAGTTGATATGGGTAAGAGTACTCTTACTTTGTTAAGCTTTTACGTCTATAAAAATGTGCAATGTAAATTGGTGCTATTATAACAAAGCCTTCTTTAAATCTTCAAATATCTTACTTTTTGTTTTGTATTTTGTCTTCATGACGATGTAGAGATAGCCCAGAGGGCTTAAGATAAATATGTTATTCATCTGTGGTTCTGAGTGTCTATTTAAATTACTTATCCCAGGTTTATTCCAAGTTTAAAGTTTGTAGCAATCACTGTAATGGGTCCGCAGAGACTCAGTCTTTTGAAGACTATAAGGGCACACGGCCCAGCAGTCTCCAGTAAGTCTGCCTATTAGTAGCCTTTCATTCTGGTTTATGGAGCTTAACGGATGCTTGTGTGGCTCTGTGTGGTGAGTATAGACGTATTTCAGGCTTTTGTATTCACATACATTAACACCTAGAGGTAGTTACTTGTAGGTTTTGTACTGAGTTAGCGTCTATTTATGTTCAGAATCTGTCGCAGCAATGTTGTTAAGACTGAGGTTATTATTATTAGGGTGATTTTGTAAGAAATCACAATATTGTTCTTTTTTATTGTAGAATAATGGTACCACTTCTCGTCTTATCCAGTCTGGAATATTGGAATGGTTGCAGTGCTAAAACATTTGTTAGTATCTGGTGTATTGCTTGTGTACACAGCTCTTTGATCTATTGATCAGGAGCAGAATATTGATCAATAATTTTCCATATTGTCTTGCATTGCAGCTTCTATTTGTTTTCAAAAGTATTTTACAAGTATGCTTATGAAACATCTGTTATCAATACTGGTTTTAATGAAAATATCATTCAGTCTTATTAATTAAATGCTGAAATAATGAATTACTTAATACATGAATGGATTGCTAATTGCTAAATGACAATGGAATACAGTGAGAAATAGTGCTTTACAGATATTTTGCTTTATATTTTGCTAGTTTTCTGTTAATTCAACTTAACAGGAAAAACCTAACTATGCGTAAGGGGGTGTATGGGTTGAAGTTTCCAGAATTTATTTATTTTTTTTGTATTGTGGGTTTTATTTCGAACGCATTTTGTGTTAGAACGTCACAAAATTGAAAGGCTCTGGATCAATTCATGGATTCTTCTTTGAACCATTAGATTATATTTTCAAATTAAAATGTTCTTTATTTACATCTATTGATATTTTGGTTGTCTAAATGTGGTTCTTCTATAGCGGCACACAAAGAACACTGTCGTGGTACGGTCAGTGGCCTTAGGTCCACTGCTTTTCTGTTGTTTTTTGGTCATGTTTCTGTTCTGTGTTTTGGGTTTTTGGGGCTTTTATTTTGATGTGTTCCTGGGATGTGCTTGTGTCATGTGGTTTTTTGTTCATATGTCACATGATTCTTGTGTTCCAGCTGTCTCGTGTGTACGTCCTGATTATGTTAGGTATTTAAGCTTCAAGTTTCCAGTCTGCCTGTCTGGTCTGTGCTCCGAGGGAGTTCAGAGTTGTGGGCTCGTGCCCCCGACAATGACAAACACGTTATTTAGTTAATTTATATTGTATGGTAAAGGATAGTATGTAGTATGATGACATGAAACTGTCAACATCTTCAGAAATGTATGATTTTTTTGCAACAGTTATGTGAGTTATTTACAAAATATAACAAACAACAAAATGTACAATTTTAGCTTTATTTGCAGAATTTTTATTTATTTTTTCACAGCCAGGCCAGTATATCAGTCGTGGTTCATATTTTGTGTATAATCGAGCTGTCACATTTCTGAGCCATCCCTACAGGTCCAGTATGATAAACACATCCCCCCTTCCAGCATGGCACTGAGCTGATATAAAATTCTAATTCAGGGCTCTTTCAGTTTTTATGCTTAAAATCAGCGCCGGGCAATATTTACGGTTCGTTCTATCCTGTGTTATTGAACTAATATCAGGAATTCTTTTTTTCAATGCTGTTAGATTTCCTGCCTTAGTAGCTGGAAGCAGTGTGGTTTACTTTAATGAGAAAGACATGGCGGTCAACAGATGAGTCAAATGTGGCCACTTTATTCTCTTTAGTGCTGGCTCCATTTTATGGGGAGAACCAATATCCTACTAAATATAAACAGTCTTCTAAGACTAGAGCAATGTTTAAAAATTAACCAACAACAGCAGCTGGCATGGAAGTATGCAGAACTGAAGGCTCATGAAATATTCATGGAATTTAATGTCAGAGGTCCAAAAAGTGATGTTAAATATTGAACACAGTTGCTGATTTCTTTGGTCCTTGGCTTCACAGAGCCAAATCACAGATTTATAAGAATTGGACTGGCTTTGCTAGTGTGGTCTACTACAGGGATGATCATTTGCAGGTCATATCAAAACCTGTAAAATACTCAAACTAAACAGTAATCAAAATCCATACCAGTAACGTGGCAATTCATTCATATTGTAACTGTTCTGTTTAAGGGTCTCTATCATGGAAAATTTTTGGTTTCTTGAAATAGAAGAGCAAAGTGTAAAGGTTTCAAAATGAACAATATTCCAGTGATGTCACAAGAACCAGTTTATTTACACATATCAACCTATTGAACCAATAGCAGTTCTTATTCATTCATTCACAATAAAGGTATAATAAGGTCAGACTAAACCATGAATCAGTCTTAAAAGTACAGTCATAAAAACAGCCTATAAATGAAAACGGGGTAAAGAGAGGTCAGTTGTGTAAAAGAATGGGTGCATAAAAATGAAACATTACTGGTTTTGGTACATAAACCTTCAGAAACATGATTTGTGGATGTGAGGGGGAAAATACAATATAAATGTAGAATATACACCCTTTAGACACTGACTCCCTCTCTCTCTTCCTGTCGGTGTCTCGCCCTTTCTCTCTCTCTCTCTAAGTCTCCTTTCCCCCCACAGGCACAAACACACCTCTCACTGTTATTCTGTCCAGCTTCAAAGGTCATATTAAAATTAGTGAGAGTAGAAGAAAATAATAAATAAATAGAGTCTGGTTTGTCTTTTCCCTAGAAAAGATTACATACACTAATTAATGAAATAGTGTATGAAAGAAAAACAAAAAACATTATTGGGGACAGGATCAAACTGGTTTAGTTGGAATAGTTGGAAAAGTTAGACTATATATATATGTATATGTATATACACTGCTGCGTATTTTTTATCCTTTGTTACATGCTCCTCATAGGGCTGCACAAAATTGTCTGCAATCCACCTTGCAATATAATCATAAATAATTATAATAATAATTAACTATCAGTTTACTTTAAATTGAGCCCTCAGGCTCAAGGAAGCTGTACAAGAGTATGTTAATACACAATCAAGAATAAACAAAACAACTCACACAAGCGTGCGATTCTCAGCTCCGACTGGGAGGCCTCATAGCTGGCTGGAGGGCTCCTGTCTGCAGTGACACTTTGTGTATTCAACCTGAGAATCCTCTGAGCCTTGGAGAAAGTCGCTCTTGGCTCTTACAATGTGGTAGAGTCCAAAGCCAGTGGGGAAACATCAAGACACACACACACAAAATCAAAATATAGATACAGATATATTTATAGACCGGTAGTCGTAATGTGCAATCAGAACAAACAGACGACTGTAAAATGGCTAGCACTTGGAACTCACCTAATGCTAGGGCTGGGCGATTAATTGAAAAGTAATCGAAATTGACATTCACAACCTATAATCGATCAAATTTTTTCAGGTCGATTATTTTGATTACTTTCCCTTTAAAAACCCTACCGCGTGTGGAGACCCGTGACCCCACTCCGTTCTTACGTTATTCCGCCGACATGTCGAGAATGGAGAGCTTAAACACTGAGACAACTGAGCAACTTGTCAGTGAACTATGAGGACAAAAAAATAAAAAAATAAAATAATCGTTAATTAATCGTAATCGAGTTAAAATGTTCAATTAATCGAGATTTTGATTTTAGGCCAAATCGCCCAGCCTTACCTAATGCTTTAAATGATTTAGACAACTATTAAAAAAGCACCCTGATGGATCAATAATGTACACTGACTGAATACTGACCTGTACAAAAACATACATTTGTTGGATTGTATTTGTCAGAACACATTTGTGTTTTGTGAACACATGGTTAAAAACAGTATGATTTGCCAGAAGAGTTATTTGCATTCAAGCGATATTACATAAAGCAATACCTAGATAATGATTAACAAACATTATATTGTGCACCAATCATCTCCTCAAAAAAGATAAATAGAGGCACACTGATGCATTGATAATAAAGAGATCCAAAATCACGGGGTGGGGGGGTGGTGCTTGGTGAGATAGAGGGAGAGAGAGAGACTTCCACATAGAAGCCTGACAGTGGTGAAAACAAATCAGCACAGTTCTATCTCATCTTCTTGCTCACTGACAGATCCCACCATGTCTCTGGCACTAACTCACTGTCCGCATTTGGACAGGACCAGTAGAGAGGTATTGGGGGTTTAGCGGAATGGAGAAGAACGGGGCTATAGGCCTTGGGTGCAGTATAATCATATTCCAATTGGAAGTCAGTCAGCTGGAACAATGGCAGCCCACACCAAGAATGGATTTTACATGCACACTTTTCACAGCCCAGCCTATTTACTCTAAACCACTTGGAAATGGGACAGCATTATATAGTGCAGCCAACACCGAATGCATTCCCCCTGCCCATCGATGCCATTTCAGTTTATCTTTGTTTCTCGGCACTGCTTCGCTGTCATTTACTAGATGGAACTTTCCAGCTGTCTCTCAAGCATGTCCACGCTGGATCAGCTCACAAGGCCAAGATGACTTATTCAGCATTCAACACGTGTGTCTATAAAGTCCTGGCTCCAAATAGTCAAGAATTTGGAGAGATATTTCAGGCCTCACATTTCCCATCTGTTCTCGTTTATGGTTCACACCTTTTCAGGGGTGTGAAATGTGCAATTAGACCCTCCATCTGTAGAGCCCTATGCTCTGTCCAAAAAAATGGAAACAAAACTCTTCAAATGGTAAAAATGTTCAAAGCCCCAAATACTAGTGTACTGCCTATGAAATGGATGATTACAGTCATGTGCAAGTTTTAATAACTTGTACATGTTTTGTAGCTTTTCTAAGTGAGAATACTGTATGTACACACCCTCTTCAGAGAATAAATTTGAATATGGCACTTGCTCTGGAAATTTGCATAATTTGTCTTCATTTGTGAATTTAACATACCCTTATAAATAAAAAAATTTAATTAAAAACAATGTAAAGAGTATAGAAAAAATTCTCACTCACCACCACCTAGAGATTTTGTAGTTTGCATATGACAGCCTTTTAAGTGGGCATGAATCTTTAGCTTGAGGTTTATAGCACCTTAACTTGATTTGCTCTCCATTGGACTCGACTATTGTCGACTATTGCTTGACTTATTGTATATAGAGTGCATTCCTGAGGACCTTTTTGTATCTGTCAAAACAAATCAGTTGCCACTGATTTAAAAGAAAACAACACTTTGACAGGCAGACAACAGACACCAGTAGATAATGCTGTTTGAGTGACTGTTTGATGCATGGTATTTCCAGCATCAGATTCCACGGATGCAATATGTCAAAAAGTTGAATGGAGCTGAACTTTATGTGAATTAATCTGGCTAACACAGTATGTCTACCCAATCAGAAAGCAGGGGGTGTTTGTATGGTTCATATCTTTAGTCCAGTACATAAAACATTTGTTCCACTTTTCCATATGTCACGAAGAGACAATGCCAGAAACACCAATATTTAAACATGCTTCCACAATTCTAATTTTCCAATAAAGATGAACTATTGGAAAATACCTATATTGGAAAACGTGTTTTGGAAAATATATATCTACTGACATCTAAAAAAAAAACTTCATTTAAAAAAGCTTTAATTGTGTAAACATCACCTTAGCAAAACTGAATTTTGCAGGAGATACCCTCAAAATGTCCATATACAGCCAGTTAAAGAGGGAAGGATGTGTTCATATCCACCAGGGTGCCAGACCTTGCTACATGTAAATTCAGCATGGTGCCATCTTTCAATCTGGAACTGACTGACTGCAATATTGTGTAAAGACTTTAATCAGAACCAGCTCAGGGGTCTGCACTGTATGGATTAAGAATCAGGCGAACCTATCAGAGGTACATTGTTAGGATTGAGGTCCAGACAAATGATGTTATTCTGATCATAACATGACACAAAAACATCATGCTGGCTAAAGGTATTCGTTTTCTCTAATCGCATAATCCTTACCAGGGTCACGGGTATACAGAGCCTATCCTAGGGTCACCAGGCGCGTGGCAGGAACTCACCGTCAGAGTGGCACCAGCCCACACTCCCCATTTACTCACACCAAGAGTCAATTTAGAAAACCCAATTCACCTGACACACATGTCTTCGTACTCTGGGAGAAACTAGAAACCCCAAAGGAAACCTACGGCACCATGAGAAGATATTTTCTGTTTTCACCTTTTTGTAGAATTTACTACATTACTACTCAAGGAATCTGTCTTTTCTTCCTCAGGTTCCAGTGTATTGTAAAACAAAACCACCTGATTGGGCTTGAAGGTTAAGCTATGCTATGAATACACTTTTTTTTCCAAAAAATCATGCATGTAGTGCATAGTCCTTTTTCCTTATGAGTCAGATTGATTACATTCATGTTTAATTCTTTCAAAGAACTTTGGATTAAGAATGTGATCTTGTCATACTCCATTAAACACAATCAAAATATTTCATTTTTCTAACAAGTTGGAACACTCATAATGACAAAAAGGCACAAGTAAATAAACAACATATTTGTTTTATTTAGTATAAAAGAGATAATGTAAGCTCAATAGAATAGAATGATATAATGGGCTAAAATCCATTCAGAGCGCTGTTATTATGAAATATTAGATACACTGTGTGACATTACTGGTTGTGTTTTAGTGGTTCTATAATTTGTCAAAATCTCTGTTTTTTACGATAGATGCAATTGACCAGTATTCTTGAACAATACCTGTAATAAGCTCAGTACACCTTTACTGACTTACTATCACAGACTTTCTTATTTTAATTAGCTTTGGACCCAACCTTTGGAGTGTGGGCTTTCTGAAGCTGAAGGTCAGCCATTACATAACATATTATTTAAGATATCTCGAAGTTTGACAATACACTGGGTAAAACCATTAAATATTCTTGGAGTCTTATGCCAGAGGGACTGATCTCTGTGACTTTACATGCTAACATGATTAATGGTTCATTATGAATGTTTCACTGAGGCTAGGATTATGAATAAAATGCGCATATATATTTTTCCACAGGCTCCCATTTAAACAGGGCGGAAACAAATTATTGAAAACAAGAAGTAAAATAAATGAACATCACTGGCAATGAGGTCAAGCAACCTTGTAGCTCTGACAGTAAACCTCATTTTTATGAGTTATGTACTTTTGATTAAAAGTGTCTGTCTTGTGAACTATGGCATAAAGCAGCATAATTCCTGAGTGCACACTGAAATAGCACCGAAATTACTTCTGTAAGTGCTATAAATGATCTCCATGCCGGCTGATTTTGTTTGCAGGCAAGGAAATCAAGAGTGAATTTTGTCATCCGTACTTAATACTGAATCGTGTTAACGTCATCCTAAAACATGCAGTGTTTGTGCTTTCTGGTGCTAGATATGACTAGATAGGAAATACATGTTAAATCGTATTATTTATTATCAGCGCCAGTTGCAATGGATATTATTTGCACAACCTAATTTGACTCTGAAATTGGGACTTTGGGAACTGTAGTAATTTCTAAATACTACTAATAATACAGTATACATGTACATTTACTAGAGGTTTGAAAATAGTAACATGTGTGCCATCCTGCAAGTGCATTGCTTCCAGGCAGAGCATGAAGCAGACAGACAGACAGACAGACAGACAGACAGACAGACAGACAGACAGACAGACAGACAGACAGACAGACAGACAGAC
>JBBPCW010000031.1:17483416-17499634 GCA_037974425.1 Phenacogrammus interruptus
TGAGCCATTTTAATCTAGATTAATTCCAAGATTACAGTGAGATTAATCTAGATTTTAAAAAATAATCTATGCCCACCACTAATGTATATACACACACATATATATATATATATATATATGTATATATTTTTTTTTTTTCTAATTTTATTTATATTCTAATTTCTAAAGCCTGCCAAGTTTGTTATTTGGATGAAAATTATGAGCTTCAATTTACCAGTTTTTGTTAAACTTCAGGCCAACTTACAACAGCAGAAAGAAAACAACACATTTATGCATGAAGCAGGAATCTGTCAATTTTGCTGTTAGAAATGTTCTTCTATCAGAATAATCATATAAAACTGTAGCAGAAAGCATTTTCAATCCTCTGCACAAATAAACTATTATCTAGTTTTCATGAAAAGTAACCAGTGCCTCCTATCTTGTTACTCTAAAGATAATTCTCCAGTCTGCAGTTGGCTGTTATATGTGGCCTTTTATTCATGACATGTCTGGCACTGACCTGGAGCCCTCAACTTCGAATTGATTTAAAATGGTGTGAAAGTTTAAGCATTCATTTTTTAGATGATCTAAATGAAGATCAATTGTGTCACTTAATGAAAATGAATTGTGTCAATTTGTTTCTGCACAGTTACAGTATCATTTGCTATTTGGTTAATCAATGGGATTGTCAGACATATTCTTCATGTATGCACATTTTGAAAGGCGACTACAAACTGCATGTTTGGCCATTCATAAAATATTTATTAAAAATACAGTGGACATGAATTATTGCAATATGTCTCATAAATAAAATGCCATTAAAATGATTTGAAAGTGAACAGGATTAACTGACTTCATGTTTCTCAGATTCTGATGCAAGAGGACATCCACCAAACCACACTGGTGGTTCTTGCTGCTGACTTCCACAAGTGGCCATTTCAATTAAAACCTCTAGGGTTTGGATTTATCTGTCCACAGAACTTTGTCCAAACTATTGAGTGCTGTCAACTTTATCTCATTATATAGAGTAATAAAGAGTAAGGTCAGTAAAAGTGCTGCTCCAGTTCACAACTGATTGCATTGAAAGGTTAACCCTAATTAGTTTAATCACAAGGATGCTGCGCAGCTGAGCTTAAAAAGGTTTTAATAATATTTTTGCAAGAAAAAATGTTATTATCTCATAAGATGGTCTTGAAGTTCAAGAACTGAGTCATATAATGTAGTTAATACGGTTCAACATTTTCAGCGTGTTTCCTTTAAGCGAGTTTAACTGCGGAAACTGCAGGAGGACAGTGCTATCTTTCTGGCACAAAAGGATAATGATAGTTTCACCTGCCTTGCACTCAATCTTCATGCTGATTTACCCAGAGGGACGATGGATGAAAATTGCCTGCATAGCTAAACCTGACACGTTTATTTTAAAGCAGTCTAATGAACTGATTAATTAATTAAATGCATGAACCCTTAAAATATTCTTAGACACTAATTAGACATAATGACAGATTGGTGTTAATACTTTGGGCCACAGAAAATGTTCAAGGTTCTGAACGTACACTTTTATTAACCTTTCGACAACCACATCTCCTTTGTGAATGGTGTTGCGCCGTCTAGTGCTCAGGCCGACACAGAGATGGGAGGTTTTAGCTGGCAAAGTGTTTTCGTCCGTTTTAATGCAAAAAAAAAAAACATGAGTTGAAGGGGGTGCAGGTGCAGATTGACTAGAGGGAACTGTAGCGAGGTGTAAGTTGGGGCTCACACAGGCGTCACACAGAGGTGTCAGGGGTGGGGGGATGGGTGCAAGGAGTGTGGCGGTGAATAGATCTAGGCGTTCCGGCATCTTCAATGAGAATGCAGGTAATCCTCCGGTATGGGGTCTAAAACAAGTGAACCATGCTTAGACAAAAGCACAGTGTGCTGTACTGCTGCTGTGAACCCCATTTAAATCCCTCTGTCTCCTCATTGACGGTGAAGAACGAATTGCTGTCAGATGCTTTGCATCATGCAGGGCCACCCCTTTGCCATTCTCTGATCACTTGTCCAAAACAGAGGTGCTGAAATGAAGCAAAAGAGTTGTTTTTGCTGCACAGTTAGGTGGGAGCTGTCCTTTCAGCACCACTGTCACAGCCTGGTGAGGAGTGCCTACCACCTGATGCAGTGGGGTTAGAAGCCTGCCGTCACAAGCAATAACAAGTCCCTTTGGTGCTCCCTTTTATGCTAATGTCTAAGTTTAAACTTAGGCTGTTCTGTTGGTATTTGTCCTTCAGAACTCTTCGAAGGTGAGCTTTTATTTAAAAGTCTATCATAGGTTTGCAGAAACAATCTCTCAGTGATAATGTAGGAAGGACAAGTTTGCTGATCCCAGTTTAGGTGCTATTTTGTCAAGATTCAGTCATGGGATCAGTGCACGCGTCTAATAGCCTCGTCAAGCATCTAACTTCAAAACACGTAACAAAAAAGGGTAATAATATGTGGGTTTACTTGCAAATGTAATGCTTTCCAAAATATATAATATAATATCATATAACTCACTTCACGTATACATTTGACAACATTTCTTGGTTGTCACACAGCAGGATCTGTGTGTGTTGAAACACAAATACTTAACGTGAGAAGAGGTTTGAACAGTGAGAGCAGTGGGATTACTTTAGAAATATGGCTAGTTCTCACCACTACATATTTATTTTATAGATATTTTAAATTTCTAATCGATCATTTCTAGTATTTCATCTACACTGCACCTGCTAACATTATTCGCCTGTTGATATATTGGGCCCTGTACTGGAATGGAAAAAGATCAATACAATTTTATACCAAGAAATCTTTTCTGGAGGCACATAATAATCTGATTAGACTTTCAAACGCATTACAACAAATTCAGTTTTCTTAAGGCATGATTTAACACAGAAGGTGTAGTATCTTGTCTATCCCACATGTGACAAAGACATCACAGGTTCCCCAGGCATGCACATTAGGGATAGAAGAGAAATTTTTACTACCGTGCACAACTTTGTGTTTGACTGTGTGTGTTGGGACTATCTGTGCTGGACCACTGGAGCATCATTTCTCCTCAATTACTTATGTCCTAATTAGCAACTCCAGGAAAAGTGATTATGGGCGTCTTTGCCTGTGTAGCTTTTTTTCCCCACATAGCCTTCAAATCTGGCTTCCAGTGACTACTAGATTTACATTTCCTCTACCAATGATAGCAAATGTTGACAAAGACTCTCTTTTCTTATAGCCATCAGTGCAAGGAATGAAAAGCTGTGTGGTCTGTATTCATTTATCATTCTGGATCAAACTCAGTTATTTAAATGATTGCTCTGATCGTGGCCACACAGACACAGAAACATATCCTTCACTCATTTACCTTTGGGCCCATTGATCCACATCATATCAACGTCTGCTCTGGAAAGGCTGTTCATGTGTTATCAATGTGGTTGATGAATCAACAGAAATAGAACTGAGTTAGTATCAGGACCTGCCCTGAACTGCATGCGCAGCATGAGGCTCTGGGTGAGATTTCTCCTTCATTAAAATAAAGTCTGGGACTCTTTCTCAGTTCTGTTGTCTACATGAATTAGAAACCCCAAAGATGTGACCACCAGTGATGGCCAAATGTATGCACAAATTGTGTTATTAGGATTGTGCTCACCGTGCATCTGACATAAATTCATGTTTAAAGGTTGTACAAAGGACCATATACTGTGCAGATTGTTTTATATTGTACACATATTTATGACGCATATTTCCATCCAGTCACTTTGAGTTGCTTAAGGAAATCTCTTAAAATTGTGATTTTGATACACTACCTCAAACTTAGGCTTAAAAATGAACATAAAAGCCATCTGCTACCACTAGTACCTTAAATTCCTGTAAACTGAAGTTTAATGTAATCGGCCACACTTGCAACATGTCCACCTATTTTTCTGGGTGATCGCTTGATGCGTGCCAAATGTATAATCATAAAGTAGAGAAGCTCTTGCTGCATTTTTCTATCCTTATTGCCTATACATTGCACATTTAGATATGTGGACCAGTGGACATAACCCATGGTCTTAGTACTCCAAGTGTTAAGTCTGAACAGATGTAAAGCCCACAGCAGGTATGCAGAGGATACCAGTGAGCACCCATTTGAGCCCCCAAATAAGAATGGAAATCTGGTGCCTTGTGTTCCTCAAATGAGGTCTGCAAGATCACAGGTGCTCAGCTTAGAACAGTGGCACGTAAGAGTCTGGTCACTTGGCCAGGAACATTCATAACTTCGACAATACAGAGTCATTAGACAAAAATGCAAAATGCGCTTTTACACACACTATATATAGTATGTGTCACGGGTCGGGCCACGAAGCCCAAACCCGGGGCTTCCTCTGAGCATGGAACAGGCAGAAACGCTGAGATCCATGCAGAATGTGACTTTATTAAACCAAACCAGAACAGGAAAATAAACAGGCTCGTGGGCCTCCATTATTAACTTGGAATGTGAAAAACATACAGGGAACCGAGGTGCTCTAAAGCGGCGATGGACAGATAAGGGTAAACTGACATACACAGACTTAAATATCAAACATAACAAGGGGAAACACAAGGCAGCTAGGAACCAAGGAACAACCAAACTGAAAACAGCTGAGAACAGACAGGTGACACAAGCAGAAACCAGAAACATCAAAATAAAAGCCCCAAAACCCCACAGAAACATGACCCATACAAAACAAAAAAGCAGCGGCCTCTACCGGCTGCCGACCAAGCCTAACAATATGTGATGTGTACATAATCTACATACTCCCTCACAATAGACTGTATTATGGCTTTACTCTAAAGCAAGCAGAAGTAATGACAGTAAATTAAGCTGTGATATATTGATAGATTTGACAAAGTGCTGTATTGTAAACTAACTGTTTTGTTCTTCTGATTATCAGCCTTTTTTCTTATCATTATTAGTATTATTTGTCTGCTGTGTGAGAGCGTGGCAGCTCAGGGCTTGATTTTACACTCATAAAATCCCATTATAGTAAATGTCCCAGCTATCTGCTCATCAAGCCCTTGAGTCATTTTTATTAACTCCTAGAAAATGGAATTTTGACACATTTCTTTTTGACCCCACCAGTTCACCTACTGGTATAAAATTACACCATGCTATTTTTAATTGTTATTTATGCTTTCATATTTTAATTACACAACCCATCACACCTATTAAAATGAACGAGAACAGCAATACTGTGGTACAGTGTGGTATTTTGTGTTACAGAGTCGATTTATATGCTACACTGTGATATTATGTGATATGGTGTAGTATTATTTGGTACAGTGTTATTTGGTGTTATTTGATGTCATTTGGTATTTGGTACAGTGTTATTTGGGTAGTGGTGACCTAGTGGTAGGATACTTACCTTTGGACCGAGAGGTCATGGGTTCAAAGCAAAACCACCAGGGAAACTGGATAAAAGCATCTGTTAAATGCTATAAATGTAAATGTAAATGTAATGATATTGTGTGCTACTATGTACCACACAATGCCATACGATACCATATCAAACTGTATGATACCAACTGTACCCCCCAGAAAACCACACTACATAATACCATAACATACCACACAATACCAAATAACACTGTACCACATAATACCATACTGTACCACTTAATACCACACTACATAATACTACACCATACAACACAATACACCACACTATCAAATAAAATTACAGTGTGGTATTATGTGGTACAGTGTGGTATCATGTGTGACACTGGTATTATGTGGTATAGTGTAGTGTTATGTGGTATGATGTGGTGTCATGTGGTATACTGTGGTATTGTTTGATAAGGTATAGTGCAGTGTTATGTGGTATCATGTCATTTAGTGTTGTATTATCAGATATTATGTGATATACTTTGTTATTGGGTTGTATTTCATGACAACATGTTCTACTTTATGATATTCTGTAGTATTATGTGTGGTGTTATGAGGTATAGTGTGATGATATATAGTGGTCCAGTACAGCGCAGTGTTATGTGGAAGTGTATCATTTAGTGTTGTGTGAAATTATGTGGCAATGTGGTATTACATGGCACAGTGTTGTATGATGTGGTACAGTGCAGTGTTATGTGGTATAGTGGAGTGTCATGGAGTCTAGTGAGGAACTATGCTATATAATTTGGTATTTGGTATATTATGGTACCACATGATATTGTAAGTGTTATGTGAAAAGACTCTTCTCTTGTGCCTTTAAAGTGTAAACATTCTGCAAGGTTAAAAGAAAAAGACAGAAATGTTCTTTCGGACATTATCGTCAAAAGAGAAAATCTCTGTTACATTCAGGCAAAATGAAGTACCTCTGTGTCAGCCAGGCAAGCTAGATAAAAAACAATGTTGTTCTTAAATCAACTTCATTTGACTTTTTCTGACTTTGTTAATTAACAAACTGAGCAAAATTTAAGTTTTTAAATGTGCAATGCAAGAGTAGCACCTTTTCTGATTCCCTCCTGCAGATGCTATCAAATGTTCTTTCACCATCAAGGACAGTAGCAATAATTCTTTCATTACAATATGATTAATGGTGCCATGAAATCCACTGAAGCAATTTAACTTATGATGCATTATTTTTCATTATCAGCATTAAACAGATGTCTTACCAGAAGGAACTGACATAGATTAGCCCATCATATAAGGTATAACATAAGCATAACAATCACATATTCATAGTGGATGCATCTTTATGAAAAAGATCTGAAGAAACAGCTGACAGTGAATTACGAATATTTCTCAAAAATGGATCAAATTACAGGAAAATAAAAAGAAAGAAAGAAAGAAAGACAAGATGATCGTATGATAGTTTTTTGAGAGTTTCTTGTGTTTGTTGGAAGACAAAAATGACTAAAAAGAGGAAGAAAATATAAGAAGTGGGAGTGTGAGGCGATATAATATATATTTGCATAATTGGTTTACTGGGGCTTTCAAAAAATCAAAACGGGAATCTACAATCAAAGACAGAGAACAAAACAGGAAAGATAAAATATCTAAACCTGTAAAACCTGTGAAAAACAGAAACAGGGATCTAGTTAACTAGAATTGTGAGAACATGGCTCAAAATGACTTAGATGAAATTTCTTTTACAATTAACAGCTTTCACTGTTCCAGGTCTTAATACTCAGGCTATTATCAATGCCGGTACAATGAAAGCATGTCATTATTAATGAACAGGCTGTAATGTGTAATATGAGGAGAAGCTGAGTGTCTTATTTTCCAAATAAATTATACTAAGTAAATATGTAAGATTTCTGAAACTGCAAATGCTTACTGGAATAATAATTGCTTTATTTTCATCAAATCTATGAAGGTGTGTTTGCTTTCCTCTTAGGAAAGGTGACATTTTCTATATGATTTCACATTGATACCTAAAGAATAAAAAGTGACTCGAAAAGGCAGAGAAAGTTCCACTTCTGTCAGAGGGCTGCCTTTGAACGCTAAACTTGATCTGATTGGTCTAAACTGTGCTCATCATCCAAAATGTCAATCTTAACCTGCACTTGAGCAAGAGAGATACATGGCATATGTTGCGATGATGAAGTCTGATAATAGGTGATCCATCATTTACCTCCAGGACCAATTCAGGTCTTATTCCTGCAGTTTTGTCTGACAATTTCTTCTGAAATGTGTATCAATTGCACAGTTCTGTCCCATTTCGAAAATGATGGACAATAGCCTCATTGCTCAGTGTACTATCCTGGGAGTGAATAGCTTTTACATACACTGCAGACCATACCATCACTTAAAGCACAGCCAAGAACACAATTGTCAAGATGAACAGGGTTCGAGTCAGTCAGCTCTAGATCCTAAAAAGCTCTATTTTGTAAGGGTTCGCCAGAAAATAAGTGGTCCTGCCATGTTTGTTTCATTCCAACACACATTTAATATTCAAGATGCTTCAAGAGTGCCTTGAGCTTTGGGATGATAGCTGTCTAGTTGGCCATCCTTATAAAGATGTTGCATTTGTACACTGAACATAGAGACAAATAGGCAAATATGAGGGTGCAGACAATAAAGAAGCCCCTTATAGTCACATATCACAGCACACAGTGTGAAAAATGTGGAATTCTTCCCATTCATCAAGTGAAGCAGTGGGCTGCCACTAACAAGCGGCCCCCGGGGAGCAATGTGTGGGCACAGTACTTCACTCAAGTGTACCTCAGTTATGACGCTAGCAGTCCTGGGATTCAAACCTACAACCTTCTGATCGCAGGGGCAACTCCCTAACCACTAGGCACCAAAAGGTTCTAGAGCAAAGTCTGTACTAGCATTGTTAAATTCCTTTTAATGCTAGATGTTTATAATAATAGGTTTTAAATTATTCTTGTCATGAATGTAATGATTCACTTAGCAGAGTGCTTAAAATAGTCCCTCACTTGAAAATAAAATAATAAAATAAGAGGACATAAAATAAGAATGATACAAGTGAATAGGGATTTGTGCTTTTTAGATTCACTTAAAACTTTATGAGCCTTTTAATTTTGTTTGTACAAAGGGAACAGTGACAGTTCACTTTCCTTGTAGACAGCCACGTTTTTAACCTGCGCATAATGGTCATATGATCTTTTTTTTTTATTGTTTTCGGGTTTCTATGGAAGTTTTGTCTTTTTTTATTATTGAACAATCTAGTAATTCAAACAGCATGGAGAAATTTCTTGTAGGACATGGATGCTTTGGAATTTGTCAGCTAGTTTATACAATGCGGTTCCACATTTACATAAAAAAAACATCCTGCACTTGGCCGGACAAAGGGGGCAAGCTACAAATTGATGTGTTCTCAGAGGTCTATGTTTGCTCTAAGAGACAAATAAGCCAACAAAAAGTATCTGCCTCGGACGTGCATAACCTCGTGGCACGGACCAAAAGACAGACCAGGGATCCATGCTGAACGTGGTTTTATTAAAGAAAAACAAGAACAAACAAAACAGGCACGCGGGCCAACCAGGAACAGGATACAGAACTAGGAACAGGATCAAAAACGTGCGTTAACTGAGGCGATGGACAGATGATCTAACGCAAACCCAAACAGAACTTAAATACAGAACCTAATCAGATGAAAGACACAAGACAGCTGGAACCAAAGAGACACATGAACAGAAAACAGATGCAAACCAAGACACGTGACAATAAGCAGAACCCAGAAACCCATCAAAATAAAAGCCCCCACAACACAGAACAGAAAACAGCAAAAACAGAACTGAAAAACCAACAGAAAAGCAGTGGCCCTCACCGGCCACTGACCGAACCGTGACAGTATCCTTTAATATACTGCAGTTATCTTACTGTGCATTGAGTGTTTGTTTACCAAAGTTTTCTCTAAATGTTCATAAGCATTTGAGAGAAAAGAATTTCATTTCACAGACGTTCCCTCCCGTCATTTACTATTGGATTTGAAATGCTCACTCACTGAAACACAATCATAACATAAGCATTGTATAACTCATAAACTCCCCCAAGACTTCATTTTCTCTTAATTTAGTCAGACACCTGTATGTGTTAAATGGCTCATGAAATTTGTTCTAAATGAAACAAATGGATTCCTCCTTTCCTATCGACTGCTGTCTAAAGACAGCAGGACACCTTACACTGCTCATGCACATCTCATTGGCGTATACTGCAGTACTCAGAAACAGTGGATGTTAAATATGGATTTAATGCAGGTCAGAAAAGTAAGTACACTGAAGAAAATAGCAATGAAAAAAAGAGCATTGCTTATAAAATGTAGCTGGTGAGTAGAGCTGTTGTAATAGAGGGTTGGTGATAGGATAGAATACAGTGCAATACAAGAAGCTTAAGTAATATTTCAGTCATTTACACATAAATAATATATTTGCATACAAACTACTTAAAAAGAAACAGGGATCAAACCAAAACAAATGCAATGTTATATAACACAGTGATTTAATGGCTTACCTCCAATCAGCTCTTTGGGCTTTGCAGTTTATGCCATCACTGTGCACTGCTTGTCGTATTATTGTTCTTGTTATTTACAGGCTCACTATTGGACTAAATCTGTATTTGGTACAGTATTTAAAGCTGAAAATGAATGAGTAACTTATCACAGATGAAATTTCCTTTGATGTTTCTTTTTATGAGGGCATGGCTGTGGCGTTTTATAGGCGGTTACACAGATAACTAGCTTGATGTGATAGATGTGTAAATGCACAGGCTACTGATGGATGGGGAAAGAGATAGGTAGACAGGGAAAAAAGAGATTGATGAGGAAGGCAAAAGATGGATAGGGACAGAGATAGAAGAGGACTAGGCATCCAAAGTCAGTCGTTTTTTCTTTTCTTTTGGGACCATGGCCAAGTCCTTCCCATAGTAATCCTGTCATTCACAGAGGAATGCCCCAAATACAGTAGCCTGATATTCAGCTCGCCAGCCAATGAATGTTTCATGGTGAAATGTTAAATCTTGGCATCCAGCATGCTGAACTTGTTAAAGGAGGTTCAGTGCCGAAATGTGTCTGAGGCTGACACACCAGGCTGCTGTGTAATCCCTGGCCCCAAGGCCCCATGCATTTTTAATAGGAATAAGGATACAAACATCACCCCTGCACCAGTGCCGCTGAGATGCAAGCTGTCCGTTAAGGGGACCACAACGCAATATGTCTTGGGAGAATGCAGTCTCTGTGTAAGGCTGATTTGTTTCGGACCAGGCTGTTGACCTATAACTGATTTCTAGAGCTTTAAAAGACTACATCAACAGTTTTCAATCCGATCTCTATCTGTTGTATCAGTTGCTCACAGACAGTTACCATGCTGAATAATTCTGATGTTTTTCCCTATTAGAATCATTCTTTCCCTACAAGTTTTCTCTCCAAATTACCAAAGTGGTGTTACTTTATAATTGTAATGGAGTACAGTTTTTACAATCTGTTTGAAGGCACATGGAAATGAAAAAATAACCTTCAGAAAAGTGAACATGACAAACACTGATTATTTTACCGCATTGCTCCAGTGGACCTCAGATAAAAGCTGAGAAGAAGAGGTTTGTTACAACAGTCTTTCATGTTCGTCTCATTCTAAGAACTAGATTATGAGAATAAAGTTTTACATATTTCAGACATGATTATGAGTCAGTGTACCTAAGTACCAAGTAACTAACTAACAGTCCCATTCTGTCCCAGCTCTGTGACTGTCCATTCTGTTTTGCGCCTTCCTATCATGCCCAGGCTTTGTTTGTGTAACACGTGCATTCTGTTCATCCTGCTTGAGCAAGGTATCGTCCCCACACACTGCTCCCCGGTCGCTGTGTTCATAGCTGCCCCCTGCTTCACTTGGTGAATGGGTTAAATGCAGAGGAAGAATTTTGTGCTGTGGTTTGTTGGGGCAGCTGGTAGCCTAGTGGTTAGTGCATTCGCCCTGCAACCAGAAAGTCCGGGTTCAATTCCCAAGACCGCTAGGCTCCGCTGAGGCACCCTGAGCAAGGTAACGTCCCCACACACTGCTCCCCGGGCGCCGTGTTCCTGCTGCCCCCTGCTTCACTTGGTGTATGGGTTAAATGCAGAGGGTGAATTTCGTGCTGTTCACACTGTGTGCTGTGGTGTGTTCACGTATGAGAAACGGTCACTTTCATATGACAGAATGTAATTTTACAAACAACTATACGTCTAATTTATAGAATGTCAACACCTCTCCTTCTCAAAGACACATTAAGTGCAGCTGCCATATATTGAAGACTAGCACAAATAACATATACAAGCATGGCCATACAAAGGTCTAGAAGCATAAAGCATCTTTAGGAGGTCATTCGAGGGTCAAGAAGCATCAAACATTTGAATGTTCCATTACACACCTAAGTTGTGTGTGTTGTATCATTGCTTGGCTTCCATATTAGTTGTACAGTCTGTTAACGTTTATTGTTTGGGAAGTCTCGGCTTTTGCATTTGCATACCCACCATGTCCTCCATTACCCTCACAACGTTACACTGATGTTATTTGTCAGTGATAATTGATGGCATAATATAAATCCAGCAGACAGAGGTTAGAGTGAAACGGCTGGAATAAAAGATTAAAGAAATTAAACATTGCACTGATTTCAACGTTGCATCTCTTCATACTGTTAATGACATTTATCATTACGAGGATTGAGTACTAATGATCAGCATTACTCTTTTAGCT
Source organism: Phenacogrammus interruptus (assembly GCA_037974425.1). Taxonomy (NCBI): domain Eukaryota; kingdom Metazoa; phylum Chordata; class Actinopteri; order Characiformes; family Alestidae; genus Phenacogrammus; species Phenacogrammus interruptus. The sequence goes on from JBBPCW010000031.1 coordinate 17,495,546, forward strand.
GAAAGTAATCACTGTTTAAAGGATCTGTTGATGTATTTACAGAACTACATGAAGAACATAAATCAACAAATAATGCTGGATAAAGCAAACCAACCAACGGATGCTCTTGTAAATCTTGTGTCCTCACAGAAACACAACATACTGCATGAAGGTCTCCATGTCATTGACGGTAGAGGAAAGCGAAGAAGGACTTTGCTTTAGCAGTCGAATACGTTACCTGGAGAAGGCAGAAATCACCAAGAGCAAAATGATCACTTGTCCTGACATTGATGACTACTTAGCCCCTTACAAGCAGCCTATCATGACATGGTACAAGGTACAGTATTGTGTTTCTTTTAGTGCTTGCTAGAAACATGAGCTGAGGGCTATTGAAAAATGTCATTAGTCTCCTGGGCAACACATTTTGATTAAAAATATTATTTGACAAGAAAACAGCTCAAGACCCAGTTCTTATGTACTGTCATTGTAATATCAAAACCTTCATTTTTTTATAACTCCATTTACGTTTTAGTTGTTAACACTATTTGAAACCATCAGCTGCTACATTGGAGAAATGAAAATGCTGTAAAATTGGAATTGGAATAAAATTGCATGATATTAACACATGCATAACACATTTTTGTATCTAAAAAGTTACCATTTCAGACACTGTTCTGTTATGACAGAGGCGATATGCATAGTATAGTATAGCTTTTCACATGGTCATTCAAAAACTAACTGATAAATGACTAGTTTAATATCAAAGGTAGATGTAGAATCTTGGCAATCGAGAGAATGCTGTCATGAATTGAAGTTTTATGGAGCTTCTACAGAGTACTTTTACTTTGTTTGTGTCAACAGGAGTGTCAGAGGAAAGAATGGAGGAGCTCCATCATCATTAACACCACCAGTCTTTGGATTCCAGTGGTGGAAGAGGATGATGGCGGAAATTACACCTGTGAGCTGCAATATGGGAGCAGAGTAGTGAGAAGAACAACAGAGCTCAAAGTCACAGGTAACGTATCGCGTTTTGTATGCATACTGACTCTGGATGCTCCAGGTAGTCATAAGGCCAAATGTGACATCATATTGAGAATCCCTAAGTTGTCATTGGGAATTAAGGTGGAAACAAACTGTTTTTTTTTGTTTTGTTAACTTTTACTTAGGCATAGTCTAAATAATCTCTCAGCATGATGTTTCTAACGTTGGAAAGATGTTGCCTGATTGACCAGGGCACATGAATTGCTCAGTTGAGACGGCAATGTTTGTTGGCAACTGTTTGTAGCGCATGAAGCTTTCAAAATGTGTTAGCATGCCCTCAGTGAAGAAATTTTACTCCATCCTAGAATGTTAGAGATGCTAGAGATGTTTTACAGAATTTGAAGGTGTAAGAAGGAACACAAAACTAGAGCACTGCTGTTTATAAAATAAAACACCCTGATAACTGGCACCAGAGAGTAAGAGAACAAATATCTGAGAATGTTAGCGCTTTTCTTCAGTCATAAACACTTGGACAGCATTTAGGACCCGATGGATGCGTCAGACACAAAATTAGAAGCAAAATTGCACTGGTGTCATACACAAAAACAAAACACACAAGCCTAAGCACACTGTGGCGAAATGCAAAATGCAATTCTCTCCTTAGTGCATATGCAATTGAAGGAAGGCTATTGTTAAATGGGTAGCCAATTTCACATCAATGTTCTCCCTCTTTTAAAAACATTTGCATTTGGGTTTCAAATTTTTAATAACAGTAACAGCTATAGTAGTGCGATGAAGGCACAAGTGGTTTGTTGGTCCATGCTAAATACTTTCTTTACCCTCCACCACTTTATTAGTGCTGTATGGTAAAAGGTCATGTTCATTCAATGTTAAACTAATTCTGAAGCTCCGCTCTAGGGATTATAGGGATTTCATCAATCATTGTCACCTCCCAATCGCTTAAGTGCCTTTTGTTCCACAATTACCTTGTACGTTTTCATTCCAAGTGGCTCTTACAGTTGCCAGGTTTAGCCATCAGTTGCCGGTTTGCTGACCATTTGGTCTGCTATTATTATCAGCTGTGATGTAAAACAGATTTAACTTTTTATAAGTGCCTCAGTGCCAGGATTCCAGCCAGTGCATCTGTCCCTAAAAGTGTGTACCGGGTTCTAAAACTAGAACAGGCAGCCGCCAACTGCAGCGTGAAATTAAGCCCCTGCTTCCTTCACCCAGGTCTGCCTTAGCCATTCTGAACACAAACCCTGACCCATCCCAGGGAACCAGTCCACATCACAGCAAACAGGACAGTCAGTACCTGACACATAGCTGCGGAATTAACTGTTGCTGAAACCCTGCTGTTTGTTGGCACAGTTTCAGCGACACACATGGCATAGTTTTAACTGTTAACTATGTAGAACAGACATCCTCAGGGGTTCTTCACACAACACTTTAGATCAGCATTACTAGGGATGTTAAATTAGTCATTCATCTCATAATCAGAAAAGCGTGTGATTATAGCGAAAGCACGGTGTCAGCTTTTTGAAACATGGAGAAATTCTAAACTTCACGTCAATAACAAACTTGTATTTATAAGTAGAAAATGTTTCATCATTAATAATGAAGTGCTGTTGTAATATAAACAGCCTTGTTTTGAAGTAGCACACATACATTTTAACATATTTGTCATTTGCTGACAAATTTACAGAAGACAGCTGGAAGTGCAGACTCGACTCTGTCGAAGCAGGCTAATCAAACCTTGAAAACATGTAGCAGAGTGACAGTCATTCTCCAATTCTAAGAGTTTGCCATGGTAAAGTTCGTATTAAGCTCCTTGTCTCAGATAGTAGAACAGTGGGAAAAAAGGCATTGTCTCGTGGCCTCAGGACCTGAGCTAAGTGAGTCATTTTGGTGTGCTAATGAGCTAAAAACCTAGGAACAGGATATATGGGCTGTCAGGAGCTGCCACTGCTCCCTTTCTGTTTTTGTCTGTTTCAAGATGACACCAAACAACAAACTCATTTGTCTTCAGATAGCGTTTCGTGACCCTTCGTGTTCTGTCAGCCAGTGCTACAGCGTGTCAAAGACATCATATACAGACAGATGCTGTCACTATGCCCCTCTTTTTCCTCTCCACCAGTCACAAATGTGAGGTTTTTCACACTCTTTCTCTCAGCTGTGCTGTGGTAGTGCATCAAAATCTAGTGCTAAAATTCTTGAGTCACTTCTCCGGTTATGTCCCAGTGGCCTCTTAAAAAGAGGGGGGGGGGGGGCTCACCACACAGGGCAGGGTTCATCACACAGTTCAGTTAAATCATACGAGCTTCCAAGTGTGTGTTTACACAATGTTTTCATTTTAAAATGATCAAAACATACGTTAATGTTTTCACACAGTCTGATGGTATTTTAGCTCCAATGACCCCTAAAACAGGTTCGGTTTATGCACCCTAAATCTGTATTAGTCTTTAAGAGACTGAAAAAACAATAAAAAAACAACAATTAAAAAAAATGTAGAATAAATTAGAATAAGGTTTGATAACTTAAGAGTCTTCAAAGGTTAGAATACTTAAACGCATATTAAATGTGCTGCTTAAGTGATGGCTTTATACAGCATTTGCAGGTGTTCAGCTCAGACTACACTACCTGCATTAATGGGTGAATAGAAGTTAAAGTCTGAAAGTCACAAGAGGTCTGTCTAGGTCATGAAACATGAAGCATGACTGGCACTCTAATGAGGAATATATGACTGTGACTTTATAATTACTCCATGAAAACGTCCAGCAATTATAGTTGAAATCTGAACAAATAAAATGTCGCCAGATGATAAGTTGCCTGTTTGGGGCACCTTCTGGCCTAGTGGTTAGAAAGTTGCCCCTACAATCAGAAGGTTGTGGGTTAGAATTCCAAGGGTACCTGGGTGTCATTACCCAGGTACCCTTGAGCAAGGGACTATCCCCACTCACTGCTCCTCAGGTGCCCCTCATTGGTGGCAGCCCCCTGCTTTACTTATTGAATGGGTTAAATGCAGAGAATTTACGCTGTGTGTTGTGTTCATGCATGAGTGTAAGGGACCATTTTACTTTGAGCATCACATACAAATACTCCCAGACTAGTTTACTGCTGATATTCTGC
>JBBPCW010000031.1:17511362-17521419 GCA_037974425.1 Phenacogrammus interruptus
ATAATATAATATAATATAATATAATATATTGTATTCCTTTGCCTGCACTCTTAAGCTAGAATTATTTTAGTTTTAGGACGTTCGTACTGTGACTTATCTAAAGCAGTGGTTCCCAACCCATGCCTGTGTCCAAGACAAGCCAGGTCCCCAACCCCACATTTACCCACATAGACGCACAAAAAGAATAAAGTGATTAATTACAAAAATAAACAGCGGTTGTAGGTTTTAGGTCTTATACTCTTCTACACATACACTAACTTTTCTCAGACATTACGATTTTATGAAGTTAATGTGTAAAAATATAATATAAAGTTAACCTCAAGGCAGACAAAATTGTGCGCACCAACCTGCAATTTCTGGTGCGCCCCTAAGGGGGGCCCGGACCCCAGGTTGGGAACCACTGATCTGAAGCATTGGTGGATTTAGTCATTCACAGATTTTTTTTTTTTAATTGTTTCCATGAACAATTTTAATAATTGTTCATGGTATCTCCTGAAAATTGAGGAAACCTCATACATCCTTTGCATTTTTTGCTTTTCCTGTGGCAATAAAAATAAACTTTTTCATGCATTTTATTGCTAAATTCTTAAGAAAATTTCTTTGACTGTATATTTTTCTGATTTTATAACATAAATATTAACGCAAATTCAGATTTCCATATAAAGTTTAACTGTGGCTTGGTTGTATTTTTATGATTAATATTATGATTTTACAACTTTTTTAGGATAGGTAAATGGCTAGGGTATGTTTCGACTAACACCAAAATGTACTGTCATAGACATGTAACTCGAAGATCTCCTGTAATTGAATTGGAGTGGGATCAGGGTTAATACAGCTAATATGCTAAACTATCCTTAGAAAAGGTCCAGTTCCTATTATGCAATTGTTACTTTGGTATCCCTAGCAAAGAGAGCTTCTGAAAAGACCAAGAAGACAGTGTGGCAAAGCAACATACAAGCATCTTGTTCCTTTGCATAGGGTTCAGGGTTATATACATAGCCCTGAGCGTCTCTTTCATATTAGTCATGTCAACATGTGTTAGAAACTGATTCAGTGGGAACTCTGCACATTGTACTTCACTGGCTGCCCTTTGCTCTGAGCATAATGCTGAAAAGACACTCATAGCAGACTCTGTAACAGTGAAATAGCTGACCAATTTTACGCATGGGCTGTGCATGCCCCATAAGCATGAAGAGCCCTCACAGTACATGCTTTACATAACAGCTTATCCTCATCCAAAGTTAACGAAGGAAGAGAAATAGTTACCAACCACAACACCTGGCTCTTAAATGTAACATAAAAAACCTCAGGCACGTACTCCACTTTGGTGTGAGCATCACTATAGTGCAGTCTGAGGCAAACCCTAAAACAGAGCTGGCTAACAACAGAGTGACCAGTTTACTTTTAAGTAAAAACATACTTTTACTTTTAAATCATACATAAAAGCAATCCAAGCAGAAATCGTTCCAATCAAAACAACACTAATTCTTCAGTCTCTCACCTTCAACATAGGCCTTAATTGGCGTCCATTTATGCTCCTAGGTTATAAATGTTCGCTTTGCACAGATTTCTGGGAAATGCGTTTTTAATTCAATGTAGGGAGATGTTTGGGACAGTGTTGTTGTTATATAAAAAATACAAATAAGACGTGTATCCTTCTTAATAAAGACATAAAATTAATATGAGCGATAAACATGCATAATATAGGAAAAATGCATTATCCTTTAATGTATACTAGCGACAAGAGAAAAACAGAAAGCATGTGGTACGGGCTGTGATGGAGAAGGAAAACCAAGTCCTGTGGAGTATGAAAAGGCAGGGCATGACCAGAAAAGTGTATGGGACAAAGAAAACAAAGACACAGTGTTGCAGAAAAGCCCAAAATGAGATGAAATGGAAGGAAACAAAAACAGACAGGATGAGACTGTTGCATCCAGGAAGTGAACAAGAATTCACCAAACATTCTCTGTTCTGTTTAAGAATGGCACCAACGCTGGTGGGAGCAGGATATGAAATTTCTATTTCAAACCACACTTTGTAGAGGCAGATTTTAGAGTAGAGGGAAATTGTGCACCATTAAAATAAGTAAAGTGCCCCCTATAGTCATGTGTGAACACACTACAGAACAGCACAGTGTGAAATTCTTTCTGAGTGTTAACCCATTCACCAAGTGAAACAGTGGGCTGCTGAACCTTAAGTGCCAAAATAGAAAAATCTCCATCCTATACAAAATCAGTTCAACATAAACACCTAAGCAAATCGCTTAATTAAATAATACCACTTGATAAAGGTTTAAGAACTCTCTGGGTGAAAACTTTTCAGGCCAAGCCTTCCATTTCCACTACTCTGGATATGGATGCCAGATCATGTGACTCGGTCTGAGACAAGGGACAGGCGTTTCCCATGGTTTTCCATCAAGCAGGCTGAACGGGCCATTGGGGCTCAGTTCCCTCATGTTCTCGTCTTGACCCCTGCACAGCAAAAAATGGAGCAGACAAACGGGGGCAAATGTCGGCTCTTAGCCCTTCATGCTGAAGTGGGTCTGCTCCCAAAGGGTTAGAGAAAGTCACGCGTGGTTTCAGTCAACAAAAACACTTTCACTTTGGCCCTGCTGAAATGCCTTCCAGACAGTGAAGACACCACTTATTGTTGTTGTCTTGGGATACCCCTCGACAGCAAAGTGGTGCAAGTGATAATGTCTGAAGTAATATGCAAGCCCAGAATAATAAATAATTAGCCTGACCTGTCTGGTAGTCTTTGGCCACAACCCATTGTCAAGCATATTTCTTGTTTTAAAATAGTGTAGAACAGAGAACCTACAAAAAAGTTCAAGAATTGAAAATAGAGCTCATAGAGTGTGCTTTTTAAATACGGCACCTCAGTCAGTCGGCAGGGCTGAGCAGTTTTCATTTGTAGTTTCATTTGTTAATCCAGAGTTAAATTTAGGCAAATTATTTACACCTTTCAGCCTCATCATGGCTGAGCCCTGAGTGGTGTTTTTTCCCACATAACAGTAGGTGTGGTGCAGACTCCGTGAGCTATGTTTGATTAATTGCAGAGCAGCCATAGTTTTAAGTTCATTCCTTATTTACATTTATGGCATTTAGCAGACACTCTTATCTAAAGTGACTTCCATTCCCTAACAACAGGGGACAGTCTCCCTGGAGCAACTTGGGGTTAAGCGATATACATTTAGAATCTTGCGCTCTATATCTAAATGTTGCACTTGTACAAATTGGTGACTCTAAATAGTGCTGATTGTAAAAACAGCTTGACAAACGCCACCCCAAACAGACTCAGTCAAACAAACAGAACTATTATTCCTCTTAAAAGATATTGGATGGTGCTGCATCACTCCAACGAATGCAGTTTCACTGACCCACAGCCTAATGCTCTAGCTCAGGGGTCTCAAACTCCGGTCCTGGAGGGCCGGTGACCAGCACATTTTGGTGATTTCCCTGCTCAGAAGCACCTGCTTCAGCTTGCCGGTTAATTGCTAGGTTTGTTGAATGTGTTTGAGTAGGAGAACCATCACACTGTGCAGGACACCGGCCCTTCAGGAACAGAGTTTGAGGTCCCTGCTCTAGCTGATGCTTGGCATTGGGCATGGTGACCTTAGGTTCTTTTGCGGTGGTTCCAGAAGATCTTTTCTGTAGAGATTATACGTGCTGTATAAGCAGAATTGAGCACCTGTGTGAGGAGTGTGCACACATGAAAGTAGCTTTAGAAGGGCTACAACATCTTCTCTATTATGGAAAACGATTTAAGCATTCAGATGTGGTCATGGTGCTCTAATTACTAAAAAGATAGCCTTTACTAAAGGACCCATGAAAGACCTTTTTTTAAGGGTGTAGTAGTAATAATGGAATGTCTTGTCAGGCAAGATTAATGATCCATGAAGTCTTTTACTCTGCACTTGATGCATGTACCCGTGATATGGTAATTTGTTTGCTTATTAAAACAAAGATGTAAGGCAGGATCATTTGCAGATTAAATGCCAGCACATAGAAAAAAGGGTTCAGTGACGAGGAAAAATCACATCTTAATATGCAATAACCTAGAGCCTTGTTTGGGATAGCACTTGAAGCATATATGTACACAAATCAGTACATATTTATGGCCTCTGCATAAACCGCTTTTTGCACGAGTAGGTAAACACGTAAAGGAAAACCAAACAATTAAAAATATATAGATTTTTTTTTTTGCAAATGCTCAATTATGTTGTATTTTATTCACAGACGTATAAAACAGTAATTGTTGTACTGTATGTGTAAACAAGCTTACGTAAGTCGTTAGGTCTTAACTGACTGGTAAGTCAGTTGGTAAATTGTCACTAGGAATTGTTAGCTAATTACAATTCCAGTGCAAAAATTAGTCTCTTCTAGCTCTTTAAGCCTTGTGCTAACATGCAACACCAGCTGAGAACCAAAGCACCTGTCTCAATTTGCCTGTCAGCACTTCAATTTCCACTGTTCAAAGTGTGAATAAGAAATGTTTGTTATTGAGCACAGTGAAAGCAAGGTATGAAAGTCCAAAAAACCCTCAGATATGTATATAGGCTTGATTCAAGATTCAAGATTCAAGATACTTTATTCGACACATGCAGTCATACAAGTACAACACACAGTGAAATGTATCCTGAACCGCTCCTATTACTGACTGTGCAAAATTAAAAAACAATAAGTAAATTCTATGTTAAAATTCAAATTAAAATCTAAAATTAAAATCTGGCCATTTATATGTACATTGTGCAAATGGAATGTTAAAGTGCATTGTGCAATAATAGCTCAGCATATAAAACAGAGTGACCAGAAGTAATGAAAACAGTGACTAGAGTAATCTATAAACAGTTTAAACAGTTACCAGAGTAATATATAATGATATGCCCTATGTGAAAACAAAGGACCTGCAAGAAGGTTTCTCTAACACAGAAGCAGTGGTGCACCATTGTATTGTGCTTGCACAAAATATGGTCAGCATGGAACAGTCACACAAAGGAAATACTACCTTCAATGTCATCAAAAAATGGTTATGTGTACCAGGACTGCCAGTGTGACCACTGAAGTACCCTTGTGGAAGGCATTGTCCCCACACACTGCTTCTCTGCCGCTCCATTGTCGGCTGCCTGCTGCTTTACTCAGGTGAATGGGTTAAACCCAGAGGAAAAAATTTAAAAGGGGTCGTTAGCCATGTCTGAGCACACCACTGCACAAGTTTCACACTTGTGGTTATATGTGAATAATTTAGATTTAACCCAAAAGGTAATTAAACACTGATTGTGAGCAAAGCTTGACAGATTCTCTTGGCATAGTCTCAAACTGTAAATACCCTCCTATCTGCTGTTCACCACATTGGACAGGTGAAAGTGTTTCAAAAACAGATTTTATTAGTATCTGTCACCACATGCCTTCTCTATTTCTTTCTAGCTAGTTTCTCTCTAGCTAACTTATTCTAGGGATACCCTATCATGGCTCATAAAGACATACCTAGAACAAGACAGAGCCTTTTTTGTGTACTTTCACATAATTGTATTCTCTCATTGCAGTGCAGTCCTACTATATTTCCTAGAATATTTAAGAATTCTTCAAATAAATACATAGATGACAACCTAAACAACCTAAATCTATATCTGGCAGCCTCTGTATTGAATAGCCTGGGATATTTTTTTTATAAACAATCATGCAGTCTGATGTTTTCCATGCCCATAATGAAATGTTTGAAAGATATGAGAATTCTGTCAATCATGTGTAGACCCAGACACATGCATAGAAAGGCCATAATCCAGCCCAGTTCGCTCAAAATGAATGCGAGGAGATATCCACATTTTATACTTAAAAGTATCCTGATGCCAGTTGACAAATTCAGCTAGTTTGAAGTCTTTAATTGCAGAAGTCTTTAATTCAGCTCCTATTCATTTCAATGGGCAGGCCCATATTCTTCATGTCTAAACAGTTTCTTTATTTCTTTATTTCTTCATGAGTCCCACTTAACGTGATTCATGCACCCATAGCATGCACCCAGGCAACGTATATCAAAATGTTCGTCTTGGCACTGCGAGGTGCGGCATTACTTTTGTTTCTGTTTTGAGTCACCATAGCAACACAATACTCCATCCAAGGTAGAAAAAACAGACAATGAACGGATCGTCCTGCTTGTACATGCTTAGTGCAAAATTCAAACTTTATGTGATACCTCAGGCTAACTCCCTCCGACACTCAAGCACAGTCAGTTTTGACCAGCACGTCTTTTCCTGGCTTATCACTTATCCCCGCCCCCCATTCACGTCAATACCTTTTTATCGAAATCAAACAAATGCACTTTCATGAGACAAAACTATCAGTCTCCACATATTGACCTCAGGCCATCTTCCAAGCCCTGCACTTATCTTTTCCTTTGTTTTCCTGCATCCCAATACACTCCCGTTACAATTTTGGTCACATTTAAATGAGTGGAGTTCATTAATACTCCACCACATCTTCAAAACTTCATACGGCACAGACCAACCACTTTATTAGTTTCACCAGCTCATCCGGGGCATTCACAGCACTACGTTTACATTTACGGCATTTGGCTGACGCTCTTATCCAGAGTGATGTACATCAGTGCTTAAGAAGTCCACAACTGTTTCTTACCTGAAAAACAGTTTAAATCTGAGTCAACTATTTAACTAAGATACTGCAGTCAGAGCATCTATACAACAACTGTCCAAATAATAACTAACCAACACATAACCCAACAATACATAAGCCAATACATAATCTCAAAATTTCTTCAAGTAAACATGTAGTAAAATGTCATCAAAACTAGAGAAAAAAATGTGTATCAGGTTTCTCAAACACAAGAGAGAATGTATTTTAAGAATTTCATTAAAACATTTGTAGTCCATAGATTTGACTTCATTGAGCAACTGCCACTATGTATATACTGTACATTTTATATCTAAGTATCTACTTTATATGTGTTTTACTGTGTTCCCCACTCCCATAGACTTGCCAGAACATTCATCACTCAGTTTTATTTAAATTGTTATGCAGAGTTACAGTATCTGTGGTGAGGAGAGGTTTGCAGAAAATACTTTCCAAAGCATGGAGTCATTTTCTTGGCAAATATATGGCTCACAGTGTCCCTTTCTTGCAGTGTTTTTTTCTGTGAGAAAATTAGATCAAACAGGCCTTCTTGCTTCCCCCTGCATTTCTTTGACTGCATAATTGAAGTTTTGCAGAACAATGCATGTCAAATGATTTATCCTGCTATTGCTGTTGCTGGGAAGAAATGAGGCAGAGTTTGCAATGAGGCAGGCAGTTTTGGTTTGTAAGGATGGACATGTCAGGCAAATAATTCATGCAGAGCTAGATTTTTTTGAACATATTTATATTTGTTAAAAAATAACAGACCACTGCAATTTATTTTTAATTCAACACCTCTGAGTATGACAACCATCCCATGCCAGTGTCTGTTAAATTCCTACACAAGCACCTTATCCTGCTGAGGTACTGATTACTGAGTATTAGATGATCACCTGAGTCACATCTTATTTAATGAGGAAAAGTATAAAAACACTGCTGTAATCAACACTCTCCTCTCGTAATGTGAGCAGTGACACTACTTGACATACGACAAAGGTAATTATTGCCATTTTGTTTAAGAGTGAACAAGAGATTTGTTTTCTTTGAATTATTCAGGTTCTGTAAACACTGCATCATTTGTTTTATCTAGATGTTTTGTGATTTCCTTTAAAATTATGCTTTAAAGAACAATATTCTATTTGGAAATTAGAATTAATATAAGCAGCAAAGCAAAGATTTTCAGTTCAATACTTGCACCTATAAAAGATAAAAACCTGAGAAACTGTACATTTTTGCAGTGGTCTCTTAACTCATAACTTAATTTATGGAACTCTATGGTTTGATTTCTGCATGCGTGGATTGGATGGGTTGTCACCGACATCTTGTGAGAATGTCATGTTAATAGAAATATATTTACTTAGAAAATTGGTGTTCAATACATAAATTGGAATTTTGGTTGTTTAATATTGAAAGTGGAATGTTGTCATTTGAATTGCAAATTAAATAAAGTAGATGGGTTAGTCATTGGGTCTTACTCATCCCACTGCCACTGGTTAATTCCCTTGAGTTGAAGTGAGTGTGTAAACACAACAATGTGCAGAGCACATGATACCAATGAGAACCAATGTCTTAGTGTTTCTAGCCATTTTCTCTACAAGGGGGGGAGCGGTTGAGTCAGCGCAAACATTACAAACATTGCTGCTCTAGATAAACATTTCGCCTAAGGAAATGGAATAAAATTTTAACAGAGTCCATTTAAACTGCATGAAATCTCACCATCTAGCTGCAGCACTCAGGGCAATATGAAACAACCCAAAGCAGCACCCCAGTGCAATTAATATTGCAGCAGTGGACTAGTGTTTTACAAAAGGAGTAGATTCTGTGCTTTATTTCTTTCTGATTAGTAGATTAGAGAACAAGTGTGTAAGGAATACTGGAAAGAATCCAAATGCAGAGTTCAAGAAATAGAAGTTTTATTTAACACACAATGTCTGCAAGGCAAAAGGGAAAAACCAGAAACCCACAATCAAACAAAACGAGTCCGTTGAGCAAAAAGGATAAACCAGGAAACAGAAACAGGTCAGAATATAAACATGAATAATGCAGCAAGTTCGCTTGGCATCTAGGCAAGGCTTAGTATACTTTGCACCGGTATGTTGTCAGAAAGGCATATAGAATATACTTCCTGTGCCTAGTACTCAGGTGATCCTGATCTCAGCCTTATTGGCCTGTGTGAAACCCTGGAGTTGTGATCTGGAGTGGGCTGTTCAGTCGTTCCTGACTGGGACTCCACTTCATATTCCGTACCAATTCTTACAGAGTGCAGATTATAGAACAAAACGATCAACTGGTGTATTGAACTGAATCAGTATTGTATTAGGACGGTTCGCTCATGTGAAATGCGTCAGCCAAAATGACTGGGTTTCTTCACATTCACACATGTGACAATAAATTACATGTAATGGTAATCAGGTGTGTGATTTAGAAATGAAAAATGTGTTAGATTGTGTAGCTGTTCGCTTATAATTAATAGCACAGCCTGGTTTTGGTACCATATGAAAAACACAAAGATTTCCTAAGGGATATTTTGCTAATTAGGTCTAGTCTGCACTTTCACCTCTCCACATCTCTTAAAGCTGTGTGTAAAGCTCATTTCTCACTACACTGTTCATATGTCTATACCATCCTATGTGTGCTTAATTACTAGTTTGCTTTGCTAGTGTGTCTATTCAAGTGTATTGAAACAAAATGGTTAAGAAGCTCCACACACAGATGAAGCGTGTGGGTAGAATCATGTATAGCTCAAGGTTTCGATAGAACGGTCTGGTGGACAGGGAATATTAAGTAGATGCGTGAGACATCTCAGCCCACTGTTGACAAGAATGATAGCTTTCATTTGCATGCTAAAGCCACAGCTGTCCTCCCAAGATGGACGATGGATCCCAGTTTCATCCCTCACTTCTGCACCTACAATAGAGAAGCCAAATTAAGCAGGGCCAAAAGATAAGCGTTTTCATAATGTATTCGTTTCATAATTAATTCCTGCATTCCCCTTGATCTGAAGGTTACTACAAGGCACAATAGAAACCTTTTGGCCCTGAGTATTGCTTAATAGAGTTTGTTTTCTTTCTTTTTTTTTCTCTTTTTAATAAACAATGACTCAGTATTTAACAATGACTATTAAAATATGCCTATAATTTAATGCTTATTTAAACAGAGCATGGCTACAATTATATTATTTTCAGTGTCCTTACTAGTTGATGACACTGAAGGCTTGCAAACATCCAATCAATACATTTCTGCTTTACGTCAAAGATGAGATATTTTATTTGTGATCATGTATGTATGCATGCATGCAGATTTAAAAAAAGCTTTAAGGTTTTGCCGTTTTTGTCATCTGATGAAATCTGACAGAAATGAGAAAAATGTGGACATTCAAATCCTGTCAATACAGAATGGAAATCAAATGTCAGTTTTGCTTGTGTTACTAT
>JBBPCW010000031.1:17527482-17547145 GCA_037974425.1 Phenacogrammus interruptus
AAGTTGCTCCAGGGAGAGACTGCTCCCTGTAGGTAGGGAATGGAAGTCGCTTTGGATAAAAGCATCTGATAAATGCCGTAAATATAAATGTGTAGAGACACCTACAGAGCGATAGCCCAATAAGCCTAGTGGGTAAAACTCTTGCCTGTCAACCCAATGACCACAAAGTTGCAGGTTCAAATCCCCATTTTCTACCACCATGTCCTCAAGCAAGACACTTAACCCTCAGCTGCTCCAAGGGAGCTCTCCCTGTAACTAATGATTCTAAGTCTCTCTCGGGCAACTGAGGGTTAAGTGTCTTGCTCAAGGACACAATGGTAGAAAGGGGGACATAATGGTCTCCAGTGGGACTGTCCCTGTTATTAATGATAGTAAGTTGCTCTGGATAAGGGTGTCTGTGCAGTGCAGTAAATGTAAATATAGATATGTTACGAGATAGATGGAAATTGTACCTAAATAGATTTATACCTAATCCTTCTAACATTGAAAAGATACAAAGATACTATCCACAAACTATACATGAAGTGCATGTGGTGTGGTGCTGGGAGAGAAAGAGTCAAGTTATAGACTTATTGTAGAGTCTGATGGCAGCTGAGAGAAATGCTCACATGAGCAGCCAAGCTATGTGAGTCTGCAACTGAAGGCAATGGGTAAGAGGAACTACCGAGTATGGGTTGTATTTTCATTGGTGTTTTGGGCCATTGTTTCAGAAGAGTCCAGCTGGACTCCCAAAACAGAAGCAGCTTTCTTAGTGAGTTTATTGATCTTGTTGGAGTCTCTGGTGGTAGCATTGTTGCCCCAGCACACCATTGGCTTAGATTGCCCCAGACTAGAACTACTGAAGAAGAGACCCACAGAACCTGAGTCTCCTCATGAAATAGAGGAGACTCAAACAATTCACTCCACTCTGTCATCCTAGTGCGCTACCAGATACTTGTAGATCTCCACCACTTCCACCTCCTCTCCATCAATGGTGACAGAGGATAGTAGGTGGTTTAGACCTTCTGAATTGAATCACCATCTCTTTAGTCTTTCTAATATTGAACTGCAACTGGTTAAGACTGCACAACTCAAGTCAATCACCAGTTTTCTGTGTTCTCCGTCCTGACCTTAACTGATACAAACAACTATGGCCATGTCATTTGAAAATTTCTATGGATGACCAGTTGCTGAAGTTAGCTGTACCTAAGGTAAACAGGAAGGGAGACTATGGCACCCCAAGCTGCTTACAGTCATGTCTAAGATGCATTCCTGCTGTCTGCGTGTCAAGTAGTCCACGATTCAGTGGATGTGGATTATCATAGTTATGGTGCAATGACAGTGGATGTGTCCACTTGCATGGCACAGTGTTTCTCCCCTTACAACGCTGGTTATGTATTGCTGATCACACTGGAATATTGAAGAACATATCATGGGAGTATATGCTATTTAGCGCGTAAACCATAGCATTATCAAACTACATGGGGTCCAGGAATGTCTTGACCATAGGTTTGATCTGGCCTTTCTATTGTCTTTATGATACATGATGTGAGAGCAACCAGTCTATAGTCAGTAATGGATCTTTCTTGGGGACTGGGACCAAGCATGGTCTTCCACCACACTGAGACCCTCTCTTGTCTCAGGCTCAGACTAAATTGCTGTTAGAGAACATCATAGAGCTGCTTAGCACATTAGAACTGATACCATCGGGTCCTGCAGCCTTCCCCTGATAGAGTTTCCTCTGCTCACACTACACCTGCTCATTTGTAAAGATCAGACGATGCAAGTCTGTGATGTTTCAGGCCATTCCGCACTTCACAAGCATGTACGCATATGTTGCAAAATGAAGTGCAATAAGAAGTTAGATGCTCAAAAAACACATCAGTCAAACAGGATTAACAAAGAAAAACCCATCGATTAGACCCCCCCCAAGTTTATCAATCCAACACTCAAAAAGCCAAGGTCAGTGTTTGCTGCGTGGACAGTAGGGCTAAAAGCATTATTTCTGTACATATAAAATAAGTTAAGAGAACAGTGCATTCAATAAAGAAACAACAATCTCAAGAGGGGCATTGAACATTAAACAAACACACATAAAATAGTTATACACAAATTTCTGTTATACACAAAATGAAACAATTAATTCAAAAGTAGTGTATTGCTCACTTTTATTACTGCTATATGAACAAAAGTGCAATAACATTTAGTTTGCAAAAACTTTAAACAAATAAGGAGCACTAACATACGAGGACAAGAGCAGTCATGCTACTTCTTCTTCTTCTTCTTCTTCTTTTTTTCATGGTGGTTGACAACTATTCAGTGTATTACCGCTGGACTGGGGGCAGTGATACAGTTCTCAGAAAAATCTTCGTTAGACTGAATCCACGAATGCTGATCTGTAATCCATTAAACTGAGTGCTCTGGGATCATATTTTGGGGCATATGTAGGGTTTACACTATAAAAATAGGCAATTTTTTACCAAAAAAAGCCAGAGTAGAACTGATCTACTCTGGCTAAAAATACAAATGAGGGCCTGGAGCACGGGGGCTCAACCCTGGTGTGGAATTCAAAGTGCTCAGCTACCGACTGCATAGCAATAAAATAAGCCCAGGGCTCCAGATGGTGATTAAAATGGTCGCCAATATGACAATTATTTACTTTACTACTCATTTTTTATTTTCAGTTGCCAGTGGCAATCATCTCTCAAAACCAAGAGAAATGAAAAGTACAAGAAAGGTGACATCTCATAACAATGCTCCTACTACGCTATCACATGACTAGTTTTGAGAATTTCGACTCTTTTTAATGCGTCGGATCATTTGGATCGAATCACTGAGAAGATCTGGCTACTTTGGCTTCCAAACGCATAGACAGACAGGCCAGACGCCGCATTCTCGGTGTTCCCAGTTCACACAATACATCAGCGCATGGCCATACTGCGAGTGGCGAAAGCATCACGTAAATGCAGGTAGACGTGGTTTTCTGATGAAAACACAATATCACTATAGTGGCTAGATGAGATCTGGCTCCTAAAAAATCATTTGGCTCCCAAATATTTTGTGTTTAAGAGCCAATGGCTCCTAAGGTTTTTATTTTGTCTGAAGCCCTGAAGCCTGTTTAAATTTGAAAGAAAAATAAGAAAACATATGGGATATAGCCATTTTATTGTATCTTAATTGTAATAGCAAATGTAAATAAATGTTACAATCTCTTTTTTTGTAACCATATATGAAAATATTATTGACCTTAGTTCTGAAGGTTACTTAACAAATGTGAAATCTTTCGATATAGATAATGGCATCAGCCAATATAAGACTGAAACAAAAACAACCCTGAGAAACACAGGAACATAGTGACCTCTACTGGTTAATAGCAAAGTGGCTAATTTACCCTCACGGGTGTATCAGCCAGAGAGTCACACTTACCTATAGACGCGGCTAAACCCCAAGCTAGTAGTATAGTTGAGCTAATAAGGAGTAGAAGTAACTTAGCCATTCCTTTTAAATTGTTGTGTTGCTATGCCTACATCTGAGATGAAGTTACCAAGAAAATGCTAATGTGATCTTTTATAATGAGAAACATTTATGGCATTCATTCATCCTTATCAGAATCAGAATACTTTATTGATCCCAGTGGAAATTGCTTATGTTATGACTGCTCAGAACACAGAGCAGTCATTGCATGCTGCAACAGGCTCACGCCTGTGCTCTATCTGTGGTCCCCAACCTCCGGGCTGCAGACCGGTACCGGTCCGTGGGTCATGTGGTACCGGTCCGCCGGCTGCACAGAAAAAAAACGTGGAAGTTACCCATGTTATGTTTTTGGCTTGTTGCTATGAAAACGCTGTTAATAAAACTGCGAGTACACACTGGATTTATGTTTATTATTGTATTTTAAAGATACACCATTATTATATTTTTAAAATATCCCCATTTTATGTGTATCATTTATTTGTATAATATATGTATATTTATCTTTAAAGGCCGTGCCGTGAAAATAGTTTCTGATATTAAACAGGTCCGTGACCAAATAAAGGTTGGGGACCACTGCTCTAAATCATCTTAAACTGGGGTAGTTGTATGATTACTTCACAATGAAATTTTATAATTGTCACCTGAAGCAACTATACACGACAGGTGGCAAGCACACATTCAATCCGATATGACAGATGCAGCTGTCTGTGAAAAACGATAGTGTTATCAGAAGGTGACGCAGAGATTTATTTGTACACCAAACATGAAAGACTATGTCAAGTCACGAAATGTTGAGTTCTCTCTCCAGACTTCTGCATGACTCTCTTTTGTTTTAAGAGCTGAATATTCTCTTTCTCTTACATGTACTCATTCTTACAGACATGTACAGATTGGAACTGGCTGGTGGGCTGGGGGCCATCTTGCTGTTGCTAGGGGTCTTCACAGCCATCTACAAGTGCTATAATATGGAGATCATGCTCTGTTATCGCCGACACTTCGGCAGTGATGAGACAGAGGACGGTGAGTTTACTTTCAAGTGTTTTTCCCAAGTACAAATTTATTTTAAAGCCATGAAAGAACAGGAATAGTGTAAACATTGTAGTTATAGATAAGTCATTTTAATGATGGAATGGAGGCATATAGGCTGAATGTAGATGCAAATCAAACTAAACATGATTTAAATAAACCAAAATCACTAATAAAAGAAATTAACCTTAATACTAAAATATCAGGGGGTGAAGACTGAGGAATATAAATATAACTCTAACACAGGGAAAGGATAATAAATGATACAGGATGTGGAGCAGACAAAGGTAAAGGGAAGCAGAGACCCGATAAGCACAAACTGAAACTGTTTGATCAGTACTGAGTACCTCGTTTCTTACATTTTTTAAAGAAAGATTATGACAATCAGACAGCTCTGCCTTTTTCTTTGTGCTTTTGTGCATCCTAATTATCGTGTATAATGATGCAAGAGATGATCCAGAAACACACTTACTAGCTAACTGTGACAATGCTATCTATTAGGGGTATTTTATTTTAGGCTATATCTTCCATGAATAACATTGTGTCAGTAAACAGTGAACTAATTACTATCTAAACTGCATTATTATATCATACCTCAAATTTGTTTACAATTTCTGAAGCCCTTTACTCATACATGAACTGTTCAATGACCAATCCAGGGGGTTTCACTCTATGCGATACGTCACTGTGCTTTTCATAATTTCACTGTGTGAATCAAGCATTGCAGAACACCTTAGGGAAGTATTAGAACTATGTATTAAGCCATAGGTCATACTAACAGACAAAGTTTAACGTAAGTGATACACAGATATGCATGCACAATAATTAAATAAGAAATGCTGTGTATTGCGTCTGAAAAACATAAAGGTAATGAATAACTTAACCATGACTACTCATAATTATCTGAGACATTTAACTAACTATCAGTGGAAAATGCTCATGAGTTGTATGAATAAAACATTTTGGCTTTCGAGAGAGAATGTAAATACACTTGTGAATTACCAGACAACTACTGGAGGGCAGTGTTCTTCATTGGACATACAATGGCATGTTTCAGTTTAGACCTAGAGCTACATACAGACATTTTCAAGTAAGAGACAATACCAAATACTGTTGGTCATCCAAAGACCCTTTGCTTATGATAAAACTGACATAGCTTAGCTTTATAAATATGAAGTTGTAGTCATTCTCAGGAGCCTACAATAATAAATATATCACAGAGTTTAGATCCTTCAAACAAAGACGGAACATGAATGCATTTACAAAGTTGAACTTTACGGGATATAGTATCCCCAGATATAAACGTGTCTAAAGTACAGTTTAGATGTTGGGAAATTCAGTGAGCAGATGTCAGATTCGTCCAAACTGCACTTGCACTTGTCTGGTCCACCAAGGTCCTGGGATGAAGCTTCTGAAGTGTAAGATGAAGAACTTGGCCACCTCACTTACAGAAATGCCTGTTGCAAGTACATCAAAGTTGCTAAAACTTTCTCTTTTTCCCTCTCTGGGACAAAGCAGGCTGTTTCTTTGTCTTCTTTCAGACAAAACCTGGTGGCCTCTCTTGAGGGCATTCACTTTGCAGGCAGACGCTGGAGTGAGTGTCTTAATCTAGTGACTAGAATGTTGCCTTGCCCAACTATTAATAGAGAAAAGGTCAATGCATTGTTAGTAATGATTATTGGGCTAAACTACAAAAATAAACAAACATTAAGTCAATGAGAATTCACTAAATTTCCCACAGTGCCTCTCCTTTAAATGCTTTTAGTTATCTTGAAGCCAAGGTTTTATGCTTACTGTTCTCAATACAGAGATTGCAGCCATCGAACATGGACATAAGTATTTTAAAACAGATCTACAAATATAAGAACAGGGATAAAGAGTAAGCATTCCAATATATTTTTGAAAAATACTAGTGAAGCAATGCGTTCTAAAACAAATCAATCTGTTTCACTCAAAGAGGAGCTTTACATTGTGCTATAGATAATCATACCAACTAGAACATTCTAGAACATTCAGTTTAGCTCAGTGCTCTCTGTCCATTTCATTAAAGATATAAATATCTGAGCTGGCTGTTGAAGATACAATGTATCCCAAATCAGGGCAGAATTTGACTTAATTCGATTTTTAATATTTATTACCCTTTGAAGTCATTTTTAGAAATAAGGCAAAGTGACAGTTAAGGGATACTGCCAGAGAGACATTATTGGGAAGGTTTTGTGACTTAAGGTGCTGATTATATTTGTTAATAAATATATTTAGTTGCTTTAGCTGCACATCCTTTAAGTCCTGTAAGTTGCCTGGTAGGTCCTCACAGATCAGGCTAGTTTGTCCAGCACATTCCACAGATGCTTGATCGGATTAGATCAGATCAGACTTTTCAGACCGAGTCAACACATTAAATTTCATGTCGTGTTCGCCAGAACAGTCCCGTACAGTTTTTGTAGTGTGGCAGGGTGCATTATGCTGTAAGAGGCCAAGAGGAGTTCTGTGCCAATATGCCACTCCAAAGCTCTTGAATGTTTGGGCTTCCTACACTCTCCACTGCCGTGTGTGAACATGTAACGCTATTATGGGTGTTATCACGACTGCTCATGCAAGCTACTCACAAGGGCACAAGCAGTGCTTCCTTCGGACCCTTACAGAAGGTTTCTCGATACAGAGTGTATTAAGTATTAAGACTTTTATGCTTGGGAGTTCAGACCTATGTGTTTTTTGGTAGTTCGTTCTCACTGTAATGGCAGGATGGAGTGTGAATGATCTGCATAATAGCAGCTTTCTTGCTAACATGACGCCCTGCATTTTCACTTAATTGATGTTTACAATAAAATAACATATAATACACACAATTACACATACACCATTGCTTGTGTTGATTTTCATTTAAAACATATCTTAAAATTATGTAAAAATATGTTAATAAAATGATATAACCTATTCACAATGTGTGCCTATAAAAGGGCCAATCAGTTTGAGAGTTAGTTGTTATGGTGGAAGTAGTTTGTGTTTGCTGAGTGAGGAGTACTACCTTTAGAAACAGTTTAATAAAACCATCAGAAAATGCATGGAATGAACCACGGAGTGGTCGGTGTTGTCACTGTCCATCACTGTTTCTACCTTGTAATACATTCTGTGAAACTTGGCTACCCAAGTCCACACAAGCCGTCTTTAAATTGAAATGGTACTTTGGCCGTGACTAGTAGGGTTTTACAAGTCTGTGTGAATGAAAGTACAGAGAAGATTGCATATCCTGTTGAGAAACAGAGAGCAAGCCTATTGAAAAACAGAGCAGTCAAAAACTTGTGTATTTATTGATCAAGTGCTGACTGTTCTGCTTGTCCACAGAGTTCTCTGCTGTAGATAGAAACATTTCTTTGTCATTGTAGAGCATACAATGAAATTCAGTGCATTCAAGAACCGGGTTTTATTTAAAGACACAATTTATAATAACAGATAATAAGTAGCAGTACTATAGAGCAGTACTATAAAGTGCAAAGTAGTGCAAAATAAAGCTTTATGTTAAAAAGAACTTAAAGGGTGTGCTTTAAGTTCAGAGTTCAATATGGCTCATGGAACCACACAAGTACATGCATAGTCTTCTGAGCAAACAGTACTGCATCATCACTGAATATGAGAAATCAAAGCCCAGCGGATTATTCATTACTTTGGGTGTTCAGGCCAATTTTCTGAATGTTTACCATAAAAACCACCAGCGTATCTCCTGCCCCACTAGGGGGTACTAATACGCTTGATCACTGCTAAACATAAAGACGTGTACTGCTCTCTTCCAAGCCTATACCTCTGTCTTCCACAGCACTGGAAGACATCAGTTTTACCGTCTTGATAGAGAATATGAAGAAGACGTTTGATGGAGTCAATGTTTTTAAAGCTGCTGGCTCAGACAGAATTTCAAGACGTGTCTTAAAAACATGCAGTGAACAACTGGATGCTGTATTCACTGACATATTTAACATATTTGTTTCTTTACAAAGCTCAAGTGTTCCCACCAGTTTCAAAAACACTACCATTACTCCCGTGCCCAAGAAGAACAAAGTGAGCTGACTTAATGGCAATCATCCAGAGGCATTTACCCTTATTGTAATGAAGTCACTGCTAGAAAACACATTAAGGACTCCATCTCAGACAGCCTGGTCCCACTACAATTTATTTACCGCCACAACAGATCCATTGAGGATGCCATATCTCACACCGCCATGGTCCACATTGACTATAAAAACTGCTATGCTTCTCAGATGAGTTTTTATTTTCAAAACAGCAAACACAAAATAGCATGATGACCAGAAAGTCTACCAAATGCCAACACAAAACACAGGTACACAATTGAACAAAAGAAAAGTGATTAAAGTTCATTAGTGGCAGTAGTGACAGAGAGAGAGAGAGAGAGAGAGAGAGAGAGAGAGAGCAATAATTAACTTGTTACATAGGAGGAGACGGAAAGTGATGACACATTGCTGACATTACCAGGGATAGTGAGGGATAATCATGAGGGTGGACAGACAACCAAGATGAGTAACAGTGGAACTTAAATACATAATAGAGGAAGGGCCAGAACCAATCACTAAACACAATCATTAAACTAAAACACAAGACAGCTGATGTAAGATATGATGTAACCCACAGTCTCCAAAATAAAGGTCCCACATATACAAACTAAACAACAGCAGCCTCTGACCTGAAAAGTCACAGTCCTGTTATTTGTGGATAACAGCTCAGTATTTTTAAAGTAAAGTGGCCCCATATTGTCATGCATGGACAGCACATCACACAGTGTGAAACATTTTTTCTGCATTTAACCCATTCACCAAGTGAAACAGTGGGCTGCCACCAATGAGAGCAGGGTGTGGAGATGGCATACATTTGATCTCTGCCTTGCTCTATGCTCTACATTCTGTGCTGTCACTTTGGGGCAGCTGGTAGCCTAGTGGTTAAGGCATTCGCCCTGTGATGAGGAAGTCGCGGGTTCGATTCCTAAGACCGCTAGGCACTGCTGAGGTACCCTGAGCAAGGTACCGTCTCCACGCACTGCTCCCCGGGCGCTATATTCATAGCTGAACCCCTGCTTCACTTGGTGAATGGGTTAAATGCAGAGGAAGCATTTCGTGCTGCTCACACTGTGTGCTGTGGTGTGTTCACATATGACCAGATTGTCACTTTTACACACTTAATTGTTTAGAATGAATTCCGTACAATGCTAAAGAATTATCTGCATTGCAATCCCCCAACTTTACTCACCACCACACTTGGTTCTCACAATGCTGATTGATTGTGTCTTCTGGTAACTGTCTGGACTATGTGAAGAAGCATTCAAGTAAGAATTTTAGTTAGAATACTGAATTTTGTACATATTACAATAAAATGTTGAATCTTGAAAGTTGATCTTGAAAATTGATTTTAGGCTCAGTTATAATGGCATGTAGATCAAACAAACCAGTATATCTCATATTTTTATGGTCATATTTTGGCTTAATGTTCACAAAACTGCTGACAGGTTTAACCTCAATTGCTCATTATTATACTGTAGTAATGATAATTACTGAAGAAGCCTTGTGGGCTTGGATGTCCATGATGTTGAAAGAACTTAGCAGTCAGGATAGATTGTGAAAAGCCTTTTGGTTTGAACATTATCCTTGAACATTATATTTGGTTTGCTCTTAGTTAGAAAAACATGCTGGAAATGGGATTTTTTTAAGGGTTGCTGCATTAGCTTTATCTAATAGCTGAACTATTTGCTCCCAGACAACAAGGAGTATGATGCCTACCTCTCCTACACCAAAGTGGATCTGGACTCAATTGACCGGGAAGTGAGCGAGGAGGAGCAGTTCGCTTTGGAGATCTTGCCTGATGTGCTGGAGAAGCACTATGGCTACAAGCTTTTCATTCCAGATCGTGACCTCATTCCCAGCACCAGTAAGTTTCAAGCCTCCTAAATTCCAAACTTTGCTGCAAAGGTTTGTAACTGTGTTGCCCATTTATTGGGTCTTACACCGTACTTGTATTTATAGGTATAAAATTATCGAAAGTTGCTCATCTGTTGCTGGACAGTTTATACCCTCTGCTACCCTCTACCCTGTTCATCAGTGGCTATGGACCCCTATAGGACCACTGCTGATGAGAATTTATTTGAATGGTACCATTCTTAGCATGGCAGTGATATCAGTAAAATGAGCTGTAATCTCTCACTGTACATCTACAAAGTATCCCAAGTGTGTGTTTCTAATTAAATGACCAGTGATTAAAATCCAAGACATTCCTGCTGTGCATAATGCATTCATACCACCAGACAAAATATCAACTTAGTGTGTAAGATAAAACATGGACTTGATTTGAGTGCTTAGATTTGAACCTTGATTTCCAAATGTTCTGTATCACAAGTCCCTAAGATGGCCAATTACTCACAGTAAATTCTATTCTCCTGCCCCTAATGGGAGACATCTCTTTCTATGTGCTTTACCATTTATTTCAGTGTCAGAAGGAATAAAATCAAGAGCATATTCTAGTCACATATGCAGCAGTGGCTGTACATTTGTCACCCTTTCACAAATACAGAGGCAAACAAATATGCCAATAAACACTGGTGACTGTGAGAATTCTGGCCCAGAGAACAATACATCAAGTTTGTGAATTGGATTAAGCTGTCCCTTAGTTACCAGAAAGGACTTAGACGGCTCATTTCATGTCACAATAGTATATGACAGCTGTCAGAAGATATCATTGTAACACATATTTCATTGACTGATGTTTGCCTTGTGCCTTGAATTCTTGAACCACCTACGCACATTCTTACTATCAACATTTTTACACAAATAGGCTACAAAAGTCTTTGTGTGATAAAACCGTGCATAAAATATATGTGATTCACATTTCTGAGGCCTTACCTGACTCAGTATGCAACCTAATCCCTGGTACAGACCATGGATATCTCTTACCTTGAATACTGCAATGCCCTCCTAGTGTTTCTCCCATCTTGTACAAAAAGACCTATGGAGCCAATTCAGGACCCATTGCTGGTTTTCAATCAAACCAAAAGGTCACATATTACCTTCACTGGCTACCCATGGTCTATTTGATATGGTGTAATTTTATTGAAAATCTATGGAATTTGGAAATTGAGGAGTATAAAGGCTTGCTTTGAATTCTTTGATTTCAATGGTTAGTAAGCAACAGAAAGGGGTACCAAGCCAGCTCTAAACAATGCTACCACTCTTCCAACATCGCTTTGATGGTGAGTAGCTTGCGGTAACCAATACCATGATTACGATTGGCCTCAAAAACACCCTGGAAAAGAAGGAACAGGGATTGAGCTTACCAGGGTTGCCATGGCACTGCAACAGCACTGCCCATAGTCCAACATCTGATGTATCTGAAAACTTCCATTTGTCTCCTGTACGCACTCGGCAGGTCCAGCATGGTGAAAACTGTGGCCCCATAGAGCTGCCCAGTGGTGGATTGGATCAATGAGAGGGTACAGATGCCGTAAACGTAAAATGCCATAAATGTATTCAGATAGGAATAGGAATACCGGGGGCACCAAGGGAGTTTGCAGCCAGAATCCCAGTCAGTAGATCCAGAACTAACTGGGTTTGTGGAAGAACTAAATACTGATAATTGGAGATGTTTGAGATTGATAAATGAAGAGAAAGGGTGATATGGGTAACAGGTGTGTAGCTGACTAGACTAATGTTTAAGGTGTTAACCATGACTAACTGCAAAATCTAAACAGTGTATAAGTCACTACAGGCCATGCATTAGAGTGATTTTATGTAGTGAAACTGTGTTGTTATGGCCTCTAACTCCCCCTAAGTGTAGGCAAATTACTATAATGCAAGGATTTGGATTGCCTATTTCTTTCATAACATGCTCCAAAGTATATGATATATGATTGAAATAATAAACTCATTATTATTAACAAAGGGAATTAATATGTTTATTAACTGCAGTGATCTTACACTGCAAATAATCTCGTTTGTTGGTGGTATCCTGTGATTGCAAAAACAAATAACGGTCAAAGATTGTTCCATGAAGAGCACAACAGGTTCAATAACTTAGCTCACTCGTACAGAATTCAATTGAAGACCCTGATATGTGCACTGAAGTGGAAACTGAATGATGTAAAGCTCCTGCTCTAGACCACTTTTAGTTATATTTATCTTGTGGGTTGTTCTCAGCCTAGCAGCTTGGGTAAAAACCTCAGTGCTGCTCAGTATACTCTCACCTGTTCTGAGTATGCTTTACCATCTAAAATGTCTTGGTCCTATTGAGGTCCTGCTGAATAAGACGTAGGTGCCTAATTGTAAACCTCCTGTTCTTAGCTGATGCATTTTTAACACAGAAAAGCACAGTTGCAGCCCAAAATAATTCTGCTTGTTGTCTAATAAACATATATTGCTTGTATTTGAATCTGAAGAGCAGCTTTAATAGGTTTCTATGGGCTGTTCTCCCACTGGCTTCCAAAAAGTCATTCATGCAGACTGTGCTGTAATTGCAAAAACACTGAACTGCAGTAGATATTATAAACTATACAGGCGGATTGTTAACCATTGTAGTAACATTTCTAAGGATGTTTTGGTGAAGTCACACAGTACCAGATGCAAGGATTAATGAGTTTATGTGCATGTAGTTACAGTTAACATTATTATTTAATTGGAACAATAAAGATTCCGGTTACCATGTTGAAATGAGTTTACATTGCCCTTGCTGAACTTATGGTTCATTATGGCTTTACTGGTCATTTAATGTCAGCATCGTGTCATCTCTCTCTGTCTTCCTCTATGTAACAAGTTAATTATCTTTCTCTCTCTCTCTCTCTCTCTCTCTCTCTCTCCCTCTCTCTCTCTGTCACTACTGCCACTAATGCACATTAATCACTTCTCTCTTGTTCAATTTTTCTCTGTCTAACACACATTAATCACCTCTCTCTTGCTCTCTTGCAAGTCTACATTGAGGACTTGGCACGGAGCGTGGAGCAGAGCAGACGCCTTATTATCGTGCTGACCCCTGAGTTTGTGGCAAGGCGAGGATGGAGCATCTTCCAGCTAGAGACGCGGCTGCATGGCATGCTGGTGACGGGCGAGATCAAGGTCATAATGATTGAGTGTGCTGACCTGCGCAACATCATCAACTACCAGGAAGTGGAGGCACTCAAGCACACCATCAAAGTTTTGTCAATCATCAAATGGCGAGGACCCAAGAGCAACCAGCTGAAGTCCAAGTTCTGGAAGCAGGTGATCTACGAGATGCCAGCGAAAAAAAAGGAGACTCTCTCTCACCGACAAGTGCTGGACTCAGGCGAGCAGGGCCTCTTCGGTGACCTGCAGGCCGTCTCCACCATCGCCATGACGACCACCTCACCTTCAGTGGCTCCTACCCATGCTGACATTCCAGACTTTAACCAGCCCAGCCACCCGCAGATGCGACACTTCTGCCAGAGTTATGAGTATGAAATGCCAGCCTCAACACTACAAATAGCAACGCTCAACAACCGCCACAGGTACTGCAATATCCCCATGACGCTGCTAAATGGGAAGGT
Source organism: Phenacogrammus interruptus (assembly GCA_037974425.1). Lineage (NCBI taxonomy): Eukaryota > Metazoa > Chordata > Actinopteri > Characiformes > Alestidae > Phenacogrammus > Phenacogrammus interruptus. The sequence continues at coordinate 17,541,506 of JBBPCW010000031.1, forward strand.
GATGCAAAACAACAGTACTGGAAAGGCCAAGCAGGAGATTCACTTGAACAGCACGTTTGTCCCACTCTCAGGGCGAGAACTGACCAGTGACATTTGGTAGAAACCTTACCAGCAATATTCTCTAAGTTCCACTGCTTGTTTTTCTTTTCTTTTAATGTGCATGAAGATTCATTTGATTCAAAGACAGACAAAATGTTTTTGGTTTTTTTCCCTCAGACTTCAATTAGCTGTGTTCATTTTCCATTTTCCAGCCAAAAAAAGCCTAACATGGATACAATTTTCCTACTTGAATACTCCTTTTTGGAGACAGAATAATATAATAAAGACCTTGTTTTTCATGTCCGAGGTGGTGATATAATGTACAGTTTCATATCTGATATAAAAACATTCAAGATTCCTTAATATTGGTGTGTGAGTTGAGAAGACGTACAAAGGTGTGTGTGAGTGTGTATGAATTTTTGGTTTGTTTTGGGGTTTTATTTATTTATTTTTTTAAGGTGAATGTCTGACTGCTTTGATTGCAGCACTTGTAAAGCCGGGTGGAACACAGTTGATATGAGCTTTAAAAAAAAAATATGAAGATATCACAATATATTTAAACAAATCCATGTTTAAATTTACTAAATTTTACTGTGTATGAAACCTAGATATTGGTATCTGAGTATGTGATACAACTACAGTTCGCTTTATTTGCTGTCTCCTCTCTGAGAACTTTAAATCGAATTTTTTAGAAACTTCTGTCAATAACTCTGTCTAATCATGTTTTATTAAGAGCTTGCTTTTGTTTGTTCGTTTGTCTGACAGACCAGTTGTACCAGTTGTATCATGCACAAGAATCTAAAAACGATTACAAACAATTGTATTGATTTTATTACAAATACTATCCAGTGCACAGTCATAGCATTTGTTTTCATGATTCTTCTTTCGGAAAACCTTTCCCCTCATTAAAGGGGTCTCTGGCATAAAATGCATTCTGTAGCCAACACAAACAATAAGGTTTTTTGTTTTAGGATTAAAGGACACCGAATTTTCTTGGTGGTTTTATCATCTTTTCATGGCTTGTTATTGTCATTTTGTACTCCAGTGACAATGCTTCCTTGCCTCTCTAGAAGACATCATATGTCAAAGTTGCGGAGAGACTATTCTGTCAGTAAAATCATTTATAACCGATTCCAGACACATTCTTTTTTTTTTTTTTGTAATCAGGAGCAGCCGAAAGTAGAAGAAGAAGAAGACGAAGAAGTAAGTGGACATTTGTGGACGTTGGACAATCGTGGCTTTATTGCGTGGACAAGTGGTTCCTGAAATGTCAGCAGCGGTCTCAAAAAAAAAAACAGGGATATCTAAATAATTCAATAGCACCACCTAGAGGCACAAAATAGACATGTCAGTCACAAGCACTATATTTCTATTTTTATTAAAATGAACACACTTAATATTGTTTTCAATAAACCGATTTTTCATATGTGTCCACATTAAGCTATTTGACATATTTACACTAATATTTTAACTGATTTTGTTATATGTTTCTTTCATTATTCTGTGCAATAAAAGCTTGTGGCATAAAGATCATGTTTAAATCACCAAGTTATTAATCCATACCAATAGAATTAGGTAAACCCAGTCAGCAGTGGTTAAAATGGTTTGCTTGATTAAGCTATAACTTATAATGGTTATAACATATAATGGTTATGCTCTTGTCTTCTAATATAAACCGAGGTAGAACAGACCTAGATGACAGCTACAGGAATATTAATCTGTCCAATATGTTCATTTAGATATGAGTGCATTTCCCACTTTTTACTGCCACATTTGGGTCTACGGTACTTGCTAGGCTTTAACTGTGTGCACGCTGTCCCTTGGACCAATAACAGCTGGAAATAGTGCAGCTATAGTGTTTATATAATTTGGTACAGAGAGGAGCATAGTAAGTCAAGAAAACAGCCTTGTTTCACACACAGGAAACTATGGATTGGTGCATCTAAGCATTCTTTGTTTTGACATGTGATTTTTTTTTTGGGCATTGCTTGTATTTCACGCGGGGGGTGACGTTCAAAGGGCCCATGCCATGAAGAGCTGTTTCTCCAGTATACAGAAGTTAAGCTCCTCACATTCAGCCTGCACTGATTTTTGAATGAAACACAATACAGGACACGTAACATACATCAGACTTAACGGTACAGTACAGTATTTATTCAAAATATAAGCTTTTGCTTTTATCAGTGGCACAGTCTCCAAATATGCCAGAATCCTACTGCCTGATAAACAACAGAAAACCATACATTTACACTAGATGGTCTGCATTGTGCGAAATGGCTGATTAGATCTGTGATTTATAAATATTAATTTCCAGGATGAATTTCTATTTGTCCTACAATGATATGTGAAATTCTTTAGGACCTTAATATCAGTCTCATAGGAGAATGAGAAGTACTTTTCTATTAGATGCTATTGTAGGATGCTAGTATTAAAGACAGTACTTGAATATTATGCGGTGATAAATGTATTACAAATAATTATGGTACTATTATACAGCGCGGTTCATGTTTTTTTGGAATGTTATTTTAAAGCTGAGCCATACTTTGCTAACTCATGATGCCATACATTCTGTCCGTGCTGCGCTTAAATAAAGGCCCCTCTGTAGCTTGTACACAGTGGGCCTGTTTAGAAGTCAGCTGTTGGTCAGAGCTTCTCCTGCCTTGAGCCAGGGAGAGTGGGAGATGTGTCGTCCTGAAAGGGATTGGTTCATTTTTAAAATCCGTTACAATTATGAAAAAGACTGAAAAAGATAAGCCTTTTCTCTGAAAATATTAGCATTTTGCATTTGTTTAAAGTGAACCGTTTCAGCTTAAAGCTTAGGAAAAAACCGGTAAAAATACAAACAAGCAAGAAGAAAAGTCAACTCTATTAGTCTAACTCACAGAAAAGGATGTTTACTGTGGCATAGGTAGTGTGAAAGTGTTGAAGGCACGTCGTCAGTATATTTGAAGGAGGATGGCAGGGCGTGTAAAGGAAACAGCTGAAATGCGCTTTCACAGGCAGAGGAGGGGCACATTTTGGGTTTCCTGAGAGTGTTCCGGGTTTCGTTGGATGAGAGGTTTCCAGTTTTGTCTGGCGTCTCAGAGAAGAAAAGCCACGAATGGACAGAAGCTAGCGTTTTTCTGTTTCTTTCTTCAGAAAGTTAGATCATGTCTTTTTAATGTACAGAGCGGCTTGTTAAAATGGCAAGAGACTACACTGCAAGGACCCTGGACAACATTGACCTCTCCTCTTTACGGGTAAAAACGTGTTTCTCGTCAGCTTCAAAAGCAAAAAAAAGTTTCAAGTTTTGTGTTACTTTAAGCAACTAACAGTATTTACCCCCTCCCCCAGATTAAACTAATAAACTTTGACCGCTAGGCTCTAGCAAGCTGTTTCTCTTTGTCAGACAGAAAACCGTTATTTGTCTGTGCAGAAGTAATAGAAGAAGTTGCAGAAGTAATACTAAAAGCTACTTTCGTTCAGTTTTCCACGGCCTCATTGTTTAGTCTGTAGTCAAAGGTTTGATTTCAGCTAAAATTGTTTGTAAACAGATGATGTTCTGAATGTTATTGCCACTTTTTCGTCACTGGATGTGTACCTCCCTGCAGCTTTCACCTCTAACCCAAATCACCCACATCTGATGCAGCAAAGCTAAACTCGACAACATAGTTCATCTTCAATGGTCTCAGTGACAATTAGGTGCATAAGTATGAAGTGTAGTAATGTCACATGCGTTTATCCTGTGACAATCGTGTTTCAGCCTGTGAAAAAATGTAGATACAGTGAATTTATTTAGGTATTTAAAAATGGCCTAGACTACTGCATGGCACTAAATGTTCTAAAAGAATGTTTTCAGCTCATGTACTTTTCATTTTAGGATCCTGGTGGGATATTTGAGCTTGTTGAAGTGGTCGGCAATGGAACATATGGTCAAGTTTATAAGGTTTGTGTAGTTATTTCTGCATTCGTAATGATCCAATGTCAATTTCCGTGTTTCTGTCAGCTTTCCAAGTAGACCTTTTTTAGTTTTTGGTGCTGATGAAGGTTTTATTGTACATTCTTTAAAAAAATAAACATACCAAAAAGGCTTAGGAGTGATGCCAATGAAGTACTAAGTACCAGTGTTTACCTAAGATAAGGCTGGGAACCCATGATCAGCTACTTAAATGACAAACTGCAGCTATTATTAAGCTATTATTAAGGTGTAGGAGTGAAGAAGGTCTGGCCTCCCTCTTGCAAAGTTTGCAAATTTCAAGAGGCTGTGTATTAAAAACAATATATTTTCAATATAATATATGTAGTTTAAATCTGATATAGTAGTAAAATTGTATTGCACTGATTGGCTTATCCTTAGTCCTGATATTACAAAAAAGACTGGATTTAAGCCAGTTTTGAGTTTGTTTTCTGGAAGTGGAGTAAACTTAGTTTTGGACTTAACAGCCCTACCAGTCTTGATTCACCATTGATTTGTTTTGTAGATTTAGGGCTTAACCTGGCCTGTATGGGAAGTTGAAAATGATTCCTATTGTGTTGTGAGAATCTGTTACAAGAATACCATTGGTGTTCTAGGAAATCCCTACTTTGGACCTGACACTTAAAATAAAAAATATGAATACATACAACAAGTAGCCACAATATTTAATTAATTGGCAGATGAGGTGAATATATTGATAATCGCATTACAATGTTTCTGGTCAAGGTGTGGGCAAGCAAGTGAGTGGTCAGTTCTTGAAACTGATGTGCTGTAAGCAGGAATAATGGTCACACATAAGCATCTGAGTGACAAGGACCAAACTGTGATGGCTAAATGACTGTATCAGTGCATCTCCAAAACTGCTTGCCTTGTGAAGTGTTCCCAGGATAGAGTAGTTAGAGCTAGCAAAAGAGGACTGGACAGCTTGTGAACCAGTGATTATTAAACAAGGCTAACCCATCTGGTCTCATTCCACAGAAAAGCCACGATAGCAAAACATGCTGACCACAGAACAGAACACGGAGCATGCTGTGCAGCTTGCTGTGTCTAAGCCCGCATAGTCAGAGTGCTGTCACTCACAGGTGTCCAATACTGAAAGTGCCTTCAATGGGCATGTAATCATCAGAATTAGACCATGGAGCAATTGAAAGTGGTTAGATGGTTCAAATGGATGGCCGGGTGTGTGGATGGCCAGCAGGGCGTATGTGTGGGGAAGAGCTGACACCAGGATGCACTGTGGGAATGCTGGTGGGGGTAGTGCAATGTGCAGGGCTATATTCTGCTGGGCATACTAAGGCCCTGGCATTCATGTTACTTTGACCATCTACTCAAAAGTTGTTACAGACCATTTACACGCCTTCATGGCAATAGTACTGTCTAATGCCCCTTTAAGTGGAGAATGCCCTGCCACAAATATGTTCAGAAATGGCTCAGAAATGGTTTGAGGAACAAGGTGTTGACTTGCCCTCCAAATTCCAAATTCATCTCAAAGCATCTATGGCAGGTGTCTCAAACTCCAGTCCTGGAAGGCCGTGATCCAGCAGGTTTTGATGAATTCACTGCTCAGAAACACCTGGGGGGTATTCCAGAAAGCAGGTTATGCTACATAACCGGGTAAGTTCAAGGGTAAGTTAGTGCAGAACTTA
>JBBPCW010000031.1:17555352-17570837 GCA_037974425.1 Phenacogrammus interruptus
ATACACACACATCAATAATTCAATCATTGAGTGTTCTGAGTTTCGACATTAATCTCATTATTTGCTAAATATATCTCCAGAGGTACAATCAGACATTGCCTGTCTGGGAGCGTTGACTTGAATAAAGAGTAAGGCGGTTCAAATTACAGCACCAAAATTAACTCCTCAGCACTCTTGTGTGGTGGCAGCACCTAAAGCTGTCGTGTGAAAGAGACAAACACACAGACATGCTCTCCAGCCTCCTAAAACATCATTGCCAATTATTTGACTGAACGGAAGCCTTCAGTGTACATTTTCATATAGAGACAACCTCAGTGTGTTGCTGCAGCCATTTGAGGTAAGTTAGGTTTAAAGGATGTTTGTCTTGTAGTTTTCACTAACCGGACTACAACATTTTAACCATACTGTTGTAGGACATTGTGGGAGCATTTCAAGGTTGTACCTTGTTGGTAAACATGCATGTTCCTGACATTCTAAACCTAATAACTTTACTGTTTACAAATGTTTCCTAAAACATACGTAAGTAGTATTTTCTCATAAATGTGTGAATATGTACTGTGTAACAGTAGTCATTAGGTGCCCTAGGGAGGACACAAGGACATCCTTACCCAGTGACTTATACTTCAAGACCAAATAATTGTAGACTCCTGCTCATCCAATATTTCTTCTAAAATCAGGGGTTTTAATAGAGACTTTGTCCCCATTTGCTGTGGGAACAGCCTCTACTACTTCTGGGAAGACACAACTCTATTCCCCCACAGCCAAATGGTGGGGAGCTTTATATTCATGTGCAGCTGCTCTAGCATTCAGTTCTATTTGAAATGCTATTAAATTGAGATTATACAAGCTGTGTTTGTAACCTTTTCATCAATGGGTGCAGTTTAAACTACTAATTAGAAGGGGGGGCTTTATCCTTTTAAACATAAAGCACATTTAACAAAGTGTAGTAAACATCCCTTTTTGAAAATAATCTTCATGGTACATTTATAAAACTTCATAGCAAGGCTACCCCAAAGCTAATTTAACTTATTGTGGTATAGTGTACTTTTCATTTCATTTATTTTTTATTAATTTCTTATTTTTCCTAGGGGCATACACAGTGAGAGGGGTCCAAGTTCCAGCTTTTAAATATTTGTAATTTCATTTAAAACTAAAATTTGAAAATATTTGTCTTTAGTTATCATTTGAATTTAAAACTTGTTTATATTAGCAAAAAAATATTTCCATTCAACAGAAGACCAGCAAAAAAAGGTTGATGAAAATGAAGTAAACAAACAGTTTTTATTTTTTTAAAGATGTTTGGTCTTAGTACTGGTTATGGACAAGCATAATTATCAATCTTTTTTTGGGAAAAAAAGTCATCAATATAATTTGAAATTTTGAGTAGACCAAAATGAGGGAAGAAACAGGAAAAAACTATGTAAATAGACTTTCCAATTTGTTGGGTGGGCATCATAGACTAACAATAATGGCAGCCATATTAGCATGAAGACAGGCTTTGCACAAAATAGGTAAACATAGGCATCACTTTAGTATTATTTTGATAATCTCCTTCCTGAATGTTGCACTTTGAGAGGGATAAATCCCATAAATGCATATCTATGGAAGCAAAAGGTAAAGTGGCACCAACCAGCCTTTTGTCTTTTCATGGCTGCTAAAAAAACATTGCGCCTGTAAATCACATTTTTAAACTGAAGTAGGGTTTGTGGTGCCATGTATGTTTACATCGAAAAATGCCTCTGTAAAACATCCGAATTCTAATGTCCTAATAAATCATCCATTTATAATCATCTGAACCTTACTGAACATTCATTTTTACATAAAAAGACAAGCCAAAAAACAAATAGGAATGCATAAATGACAGGTTTACAGGTCAAGCAGAGCAAATCAAAACAGCCTCTTTTGTTAGATAACTTACAACCAGATTACTGCAACAACAATTCATTAAAAGTAATGATATAATGAATATAAACCAAACGAAAACGTTATGATGGTAAGTCAGTGAGCATTCGTCTTTTAACAGAGAGACAAACAAGGAGTGAGATTCTATTAGTCACTCGCTGGAAGGGCATTGTGCTACATATTTTTCATGTTAGACAATACTCAGAGACAAGTTATGAGTTTAGGCTTTACCCATAATCCCTCAGAGACATTTTGTGACTGACAGAGTAGCTTTAAATGAATTGCACCTGTTAGCGTGTGTCAGCCAACTGCTACTGTTTTTAGCTGCATGACTTTTAAAAAGAGCCTCTGTTGCTATCAGTACCTTATGTGCTTTAGGATATATACCATGTATACTATGCATGTATATACACAAATAACAATGTATGTATTGTAAAATAATGTGAAATTGTGATTTTTCGTTTTGTAATACACACACTATTTGAAAATAGCTGAATCTTAATGCAGCTCCTAAGGTCTCTTACAGCTCAGTCAATGAAAAGCCTCTTTGTTATATAGCTTCTAACCAAGTGATGCACCTTTTAAAGGTTTAATTTGTTTAGGTTAGCATATGCCTGACGTACTGAGGTTTCATTTCTCCTTCTGTTAAGATAAGAGAAGACAGAGTAAAATGATGTCATGTCAAGTTGCATCTCAATGTAGCACTACATTTAAAATATTACAAATCATTTTGTTCGGGGTTGAAACTGTGAAATGGTGGGTACAAATAAGGGCAGTTTTTCTGTGCGTTTTGGCCTTTTGTCCACATGTAAATGCCGATTTAGGTCAGTGAAAACGGAGGTTTTTGGAAACTCTGGCCAAAGTGGCGATTTTTGATTATTCTGTTTCATGTCATACTGTGTTCACAACTCATATGATTTCACAGTATGCACCATGTTTACATTAGGTTTTCATCTGCAATGCCCGACCTATACAAAGTATACTGCTCTCAACCTTGTTAGAAATTTTGGCATGTTTATATTCATGCGCAGACTTCCCATCTAGTCAGAGTCAGAGTCAGCAATTGCATGTGGGCAGAGATATTCTTGAAATCTGTTCGTGTGGATGCAATTTTTTAAGCGAAAACTGAAAAAGTTATTTGAAATACCCATGTGGACATGGCCTGAGTCTGCTTCTGCTGAGCTCTGTAATTCCATTTTACACTTAACAACAACATAACTAAATGGCAAATCGTTTCTTTACCAACCACAATTACCTTTTCTACAGTGTTTTTGCACTGCTCTTATGAACCTTCTCTGTTATTTCAACATGCTGATGAAAATAATCAGCAATCACCTGCGATAAATTCACATGCTTGTAAATATGCATTTCTACACTGCTTGGGAACCAGAGGGCCAGAGGCTTTTTTACACATGGCCTGTTTAAGGAGCATGGGAGACAATATTAGTTCTTTAAAATCATGCATTCAGAAAAAGGGCACAAGCTCTGATGCTCCAAGACATGGCAGCTATGTGTAACTTTGTGTCCAATTAAGGTGAAATGCTGCATGATCAGTTCATAGAACATGTAAATAACCTTCACGAATGAGAGAGACTGCATTTCATACCTGATTTTATACAGACGTGGAAGACACTAGTAACCAAGCTAGGCTCATTGCTGGTGATCTCATCTTCTGCTCCTTCTCATCATGCATCCAGCCAAACATGCTATTACTGCAGATCTGACTAGCTTTTTAGGATGACCCATCCTGCCCTGCAGCCTCAGTTAAGTGTAAGAACCGCAAGACTGGGCATTTTGCAAAAGTGTATCATTCAAACCATGTTCTATCCACAAAATCCACTTGCCTGAGGCTCAGATTCATTATACAGCATCTGACTAGATTGAATCGACAGTTAACATTAAGACTTCAGAGTATGTTCAACTTATTGTAGATTCAGCTTCCTCTGTGTTCATTCTGTCAAAAGGCCTGTCTGAAAAGCACCCCACTACTCTCATTCCAGTTATTCACTGCATACCTGTTAATAGTTTTTGGACAGGCTACATGCCAGACATCTTTCTGTATTGTGGGATTCTCTACTGCTCAGCTTGATATGAATCTGATCAGTGGCCTGAGTTTTCAAAGTTCTCCAGTCTACTACTATGACAGCCTCCTGTGATGGTCACTTCTTTGCTTGTCCATGGCTACTCTTGGCTGTGCAAAAGCTTTCGAGCATGAAGTTAAAATATTATAAACCACTGCGCCTGTTCAAACTATTGTGAGTGCTAAAATGAGAATAGCTGATTCCCCATGGGTCTACGTGATTGTGGTTGAACAAAAGAAAGAATATTTGCATATGTGCAGACCTAGGTGCGCCCAACAAGCCTGTGATTGAGGATTCTGTCACTCTACAGCACACAGATGAACTGTGAACTGCTGAGCTAGATTGACTGTTCATTTCTGCAGTGTTCCATATGGTTCCATATTGCCTCTGTTCTCTCTGCCTTCCAGAGAATTCTGACTATGACTAAACTAATATTGCTAATATTGATGATACTATTTTATGGGGCTGTGCACCCCACAAGTCGACCATGACGACACACTCAAAGTTGTGCGTAAAAGATGCAGCCGTATAGCTGATCCTTTAACAGGCCAATCTAAGTCAAGTCATTGTCATTTTGACCATACACACACACAGTACACAGTGAAATTAGATAACGTGCCTCCAGGACCATGGTGCAACACAAGAGAAGAACAGAAAAGATGATCAGAATTTCATGAATAACATAATTCAGACTTTAATATTATCAAAGGCGAAGACAGAACATCACATTTGGGTTAGGGTTTTGTAATAGAACTGAAACAGCTATATATATATATTTTTTTTTATGTTCGGTTTTATGAAACTGCATTATGTTCACTTGAGAGTAAATATGTGACATTGTTATATTGTCTTTTGTGCATTTAAACACATGAATAAATTTAAAATAAATTGTTGTTCAACAGGATGCAACCAGTGAGCGGTATATCTGAGAAGACTGTCAAATATACTTCAAGGGACTCTAGCTCTGGTTCTCAGAGCTCTACAGAGGCTACAAAGGTCCCCCACACTCCCATGTCTCTGCCAAACAAGTTCCAAAATACTGTTCCTAAACCATTCACCCCCTCAAGCAATCTGAATCACCAAGCAGAACCAAGCAGCACTGCCAAAAGTTTAGCTGACCTCCCCACCTTCTCACCCATGCTCTATCCACCCTGTGCCTTCAACTATGAGCGCCCCCGCCACTTTATCCAGTCCCAGCCCAGCTTCCAGGCCCCAAGCTATGACAGTCTCCAGTCCAATGGCAACAGCCCTTCGCCTTACTCTTCAAATCTTAGCTCACCAATTGCAACCACTACATCTCCAAGCAGCCCTCCTCAGTCTGCACCTCCTCCTGTTGCCATGCGTAGTAGTGTGACTTTGATCCCTAAAGTAGCAAGTTCTCGGTGTGATGACAAAACATCATCTGCAGATTTTCTTTGCTCTGTACTGCCTTCACAACCAACTTCACAAGGCAAATCCATTTCTAAGCCTCAGTCCGAGACGCCGAGGACCTTCCAGCAACCACCCCCAAGTCAGATGTCAACAAATATTGTTTCACCTACTCCACCTAAAATATCTTCAAAGTCTATGATAACAGCTACTGTTCCCCAGCATTCCTCACTTGTCTCTCAGCCTGTTAATTTCAAGGAAACTCCAAAAACGTAAGTGAAGTTCTTCTAGTCGATTAAACATACATTTGTTTACAACTGTGTAAAACAATGTATTGAAGGCTTTGTCCATTTTATTTCATAGGTTGCCAAAACCAATATTGAAGAAGACTGTTTCTCAAACCCATCTGCGTTCCACAGATGAAGAGATTCAGGGCTCAAAGGATGCTCTTATTCAAGATTTAGAAAAGAAGCTACGCAATAAAGAGGCTCGTCAAAGGAACAATCAGGTATTTGAAAATATTAAAAGAAAATATAAAGGGTGAAAAAAAAATATGCTGTGAGAGCTCAAACATACCTTAAAACTCAAAATAAACATATAAAGATAGAAATAAGAATTACATTGTAATTTTACCTTGCATGCAAAATGGTCTAAAGAACATGTTTCCATTTCCCTTTCATTTCAGCATTCACTCTTAGCATTTGATTCAGCTAGTTCTGGTTTCACATTGCAATTTTGCAAGTGCACTAAAGAACTTAGCATGACATAAGTATGTTCTATTATCTATGTGGGCTGCATCTTCCTATAGTTGACACTAATTGGTGTGGTGTCAATTCAGCTGTCAGTCCTTTCCATTTATATAGAAGAAAATGAAGCAACCCATTTATTTCATTGCCACTATATTATTATCAATGACACTGTTATTAAGTAAGTTTCTGCAGTTTATATTCTCCTCTCCCAATGTACTACCGTGACTGATTTTTACTTGTCTTCTTTTTCTTTTTCTTTTGTTGGGTGTTGATAGCCTGCTTCAACTTCCTGTAATAGGTTCACAAGTCTGGATAATCCAAAAAGGTGTTTTCACACTGTAAACAAATCAAACCATGTTTCAGTTTTATCCATCTGTTTTGGTTAGGCCAATTTTTGGTCCTTTGTTCCAGACCATAGTCTGAGGCGCCTTTCATATGTAGTATACTGTACCATGCAAAAAGTCTGACAGTCTGGGAAAACAAGATAGCCCTGAAAGCATCCTATGTGTCATGCCTGTTTTCTGTCTCCTCAGTTTCTATTGCTTGTTGGCATTTTCTACATTAGTGATTTTAGCAATGGTACTGGTACTGACAATGAAAACTGAGACAAAATATTAATTTTCACAGAAAATTATTTTCAAATCACCTTAAAAGAGTGTAAAATGACTTGTGTATGCTATGCGATGGCACAAACTATCAAGTCAGCTATAATTTGCTGTCATGTTGTAGACATGGTGTCATGTAACTGCACAATATATTTAGTTTGTTAATTGTTATTGCAATTTTGGTCTCTAGAAAACCGTTAATGCAGAATGCTGCAATATGTAAATGAGTTTCTGAACAATCAACAGTGTTTTTGCACAGGGTGATCAACCAGTGCTCCATTTGAGTATTCATGTAGTCAAACAAGTAAAATTATTTTTGTTCAATCGTTAACCATTAAAGACCCAGAGTGGCTGACATTTTTAATGGGCCCATATTTGAACATTTTTTCATATTTTTCCTTGACATTTTGTAGGTTTGAGAACCAAATTGTAAATTATAATTAATCATAATTCAAAACAGCTATTGATTTATGATCATAATCTATCTATGTATATAATACTATGCTAAAGAAATCACAATTTTGTTTACTTCATTTTGAGTTAAATCAGTCAAAATTATTTTTCAGTTTCCAAGATGTGTGAGAAGAAGCTCACTCTTGCTTCGTATCTTATGGATGGGTATTTCTGTCTGTTCTTTCCTTGTGTGAAAACAACACAATTAAATGCCATGATATACCATCACTAGGATTGTGTAGCACTGTATGCTAAGTCTCAAAAAGATTAATAATTCCGTCATTGTGTTGGTTGCTGGTTACCAACCAGACAGGGAGGTGACAAATACTCAAATAACAACAAAACATACTGCCCCTGTTTAGAACAAGCAAAACTTAAAAAAATGTCTTATATCCCTGTATGCAAGTGTCTGAGCAGATCATCATCCAAAAACTGATGAAGATTTCGCAATTCTTTGAACAAATTTGTAACAGCATCACTGGGAGTTAAACTCTTCCGTCAACCTCCTAACAAACTACTCAGGAGTCCACCTTCGCTAATAGTTTCTACCTCAATCAGAATCAGAAAACTTTATTTATCCCAAAGGAAATTGTTCAAGTACTGTAATTTGATGTAACAAACTCTTGCTCCTTTCCTGTCTTTAAACAGAAACTGTCTTATGAGGAACGCATGGCTCGCAGGTTGCTGGGTCATGCTAATGCTGCTTCTGTGTTTGATCTCGAGAGTTCTTCTGAATTTCAATTTAAACAGGTAAAAATCCCAGGTTGAATTTTTGGAGCATTTTTGTTAATACCTCACATTAAATGTTGATGTTATTATTTAATAGTTGCATTAGCTAAAGCTATTTGTTTATTCATGTTTATCAAGGTGTTTCTACTAAATCATATTTTTGATTACCCGATTTATTATGCAACACAGATTACCATAGGAGTTTGGTAAAACTCTTTGACTACATGTTAAGCATCTAATGTATATTTCGAGGAGATAAAATCAACAAATAGATTTCCTAAAGAACATTGGTGTTTTGAGGTAATTGTAGCTCTCCTGAATGTGTTTCTCCTAGCTATTGTTTCTGCTTGGTGGATTCAGTGCATTTTGTTAAGGTAGATTCAGAATCTAAAGCATATGTCACTCATGAACTGAGAGACATATCATCATATTCCAAGCTTTGAAGGATTATTGTTTGGATGTAGAAATGACTGGCTAAACACTACATTCACTTTAACAGACTTTTTCACAAGAAGGTCAGCACACTGGATTAATATGGTAAATCTTTGCATATGCCTTTGTTTTTGCTTGTGCCTTCTTGTTTGTGCATGTACTGCAAATCTGCACAATAACCCATATGCCTTAATAATTACTTTGTGAAAGCATGGGCTAAAATATTTGCTTGAATCCAAGAAGTGATTACTTCAGAAATTGTTTGGCACTGAACGCCTACCATTGACTTTCATTCAGATGAAGTGTCTCATTGCGAGTGTATGTGTGAGGAGGCATGTGGCTAATATATGCCTTGTAGGTGTGTGTAAAGTAGATCTGTTGTCTTTCCAGTGAAGAAGGGAAGGGGATTCAAGACCAGACCAGATGAAAAAATAAAGAAAGAGCAGTTGGAAATATCTAGTATTAAGTTGCATTTCCTGGTTGTGAAACATGCACATTTTCTGGTTCATTTTCACCCTGGCATGTGAAAACTAGAACTCTCTTAGTACAGTTACTCTGTACAACTTTACATTGTGAACATTTGATATATTTGAAGTATTCCCTGAAGTGGTATGTATCATTTAACCAAAGACATTTAAATCAAATGTCTAAACCCTTGACCATACCCCAACAAAATGTGTTTTCCCAGCAGCAGCACACTTCATTCTGAAGGGGAAGTAACTGAGGGTTCTGCCATCCAGGAAAAATGTTATGCCCCTCGATTTATTCAGGTGCCCCAGGATCTTGTTGTGGAGGAAGGGCGTTTCTGCAGGATTGATTTTAAGGCAAATCACCCACTTATTAAATAAATCTTTTAAGTTGTGGCTGAATTTAGTAAAATGGCATCCAATTTAGATATAACTAAGTAAAAACTGTAGTTATATTTAATATATAGTCATATGTAAAAGGTAAGACAATGCTGGACAAATGACAAATGTTGTTGATTTTCAAAATAAGCACATTTCCAGAGAATATGCTTTTTGTTTAACATTTAAATGTGACCTGGATTTTTTTTTCAATATGTTAAACATAGAAATATAACTTCTGCATGGAAGAACTGCAGAACTGTGTTATATTTAAGTTTGTTGCCTGTAAAGGATGTTTTCCATTTGACTGGTAATGTTCACATTTTGTGTGCAACTGAATTTGCAGATTCTGAAGTGAAATATGTTTCCTTAGGTTGGAGGTTTACCAACCCCAGATGTTACTTGGTATTTGGATGGAAAAGCTATCCGACCTGATGATTATCATAAGATGCTTGTGTGTGAGAAGGGTGTCCATTCCTTCATCATTGAGATTGTGACGGTTCACCATGCAGGTGTATATGAATGTATTGCAAGGAATCGTGCTGGAGAGAGTCGTTTTTCACTGCGTTTGGATGTACTTGGTGGGTCCCCATTAAATCATCTAATAATTTGAAGGTGTTTCACAGCTTATCTTCAAAAAACTATTTATTTTACTCTATAATTAGCTCAGGAACTGCAGCGTCCTCCCACCTTTGTGGTTAAAATGCAGAACTTGCGGGTCCTTGAGGGTGACACAGTAAATTTAGAATGCAAGGTCGCTGCATCACCTTCCCCACAGATCTACTGGAAAAAAGACAAGGAAATGTTGCGCATCGACCCCACCAGAATGAGGTATGTTTGGCACCATCACACCATCATACCACCATTTAAGTGATGTCTTTTAATTTGTCTGTGATTAACACATACTTTTTAAAATGTCTGCGATGTCTGATTTTGAATTATTGGGAACAGTATGTAATTTCTAAATGTAAAGGAACAAATGATTGTGAAAGCCTGTCTCATTTAGAATAGTTATTTATATTGAGTTATAAATTATTTGTTCTAAGTGAAAAAGTGAAAAACTGTCCATGCATCAAGTCTTTTGGCCATTAAATAAAGCTACTTCTATATATGAGGTTGGAAACGTCATCTCAGTATAAAGGAACAAACTCATTTAAAAACATGTCTGTGTATCTATTGATTATCTGGTCACCTCTTAAGGTCTGTTTTAACTGTTTTATGGTCAGCTCTTCAGAGAACTGCTTAAAGCTACTCTCAGAAATTGAATGACAATCGACAAGTGGGTTACTGTCTGAGGTTCTTTTGTTATATTGTTTTTTGTTATATATTTTATATATCTTCTTTTAGTAATACAATACTTATAAATTCAATTGGAATCTTAAAAATACATGTGTTGTTCAATATTCACAAATTTAAATTCTATTAATGTTAAAATCTATTAAATATTAACAACAACTTTATTAATGTTTAAGCATCTTCTCAGCTGGCAATATATATTACTGTGACGGTGAGAAAAACAACTCATAACTATACAAGGAAAGGGTGTATCATGCATAGAAAAATGGATACTGATTTAACTTCATTTCTTACGTAGTTTGTCGAGTACGTAAACTTCATTTGAATAAAGGCATACCAACATTGCATTAGCTAATCAGTTCAACATCATGTAGAAAAACAAAACTTATACACGGTCAGTATTTTATAGTTTACTTACTGGTATCTGTCATTCATAAATTTTTGCTGTTGCATGATGAGCCATTAACTGACTCGGTTTTAAACGACTTCCTCACACTTATGTTTGGACCCATCAACAGTGTTATTATTAGCCAGTGGTTGGGCTACCTAATATGTACCAAAACTACCCAACACCTTAAATACCAAATAGGTACAGCACTTGGGCAGAAAAATAGCTCATCAGCTTTAGTTTTATAGACTTATACGTTACATTTCGTTTTTTAACCAATACAATGCTGGCGTCCCACTATCAGGCACAAATAGTAAACAGTTATTATAGCCTCCATGTCATTGACAGTTAGAGGTGAATTAAGAATGTTTAAGGCATTTATGTCATTGACATATTGATTTAATGCATGACAGACAATGAGTAAAAAAAATGCCTTTAAACGTAATATGATGGTTGGTGCCAGAAGTGCTGAGTTTAAAGGTTCTGAATGAAACCTGAGTTTAAAGGTTCTGATTCTGAATGACTCATATAGACCATAAACTAAATAACTGAATGAGCTATGTTTGCAAAAATTTGGGGACAATCAGGAAAAATCATCGAGAGAAAACCAGACAATTTGGAAGAGTGGTAAAACTAGTCATTTGAAATGTTACACCATATTTGGTACAATTGTAAAAATCACGGTAATGTTGCCCTTTTTATCTTTCAGTCTGTCCCATGACAGTTCTGGAAATCACTCTCTGCTCATTGATCGAGTGGTGAAGTCTGACGCAGGCTGGTACACTGTGTCTGCCATTAATGAGGCTGGAATGTCCACTTGCAATGCCAGGCTGGACGTGGCAAGTAAGTTTTCTTGTTTGTTTTCTTGAAATTAACTGACATTAATCAATATATTTGTCACACTTTATTAACAGGAGTGAATCTGTTATCTGGTTCAGTTACGAACACTCTCAAATTCAATTTTAGTAGCCTTTTTCAGTAGACTTAACGTATGAGATGAGTGCATTTTTATGACAGAATACAGTAGACAGCAAAATTATGAAATTATGTATCGAACTGACTGGTGACCAATGCAGAAATAAACTTAATTTTGATGGGCATCTAGAAAGAAGCAAGGCTAGCATCTGACCCATTCCAGGATTGCAGGTACATTTCAAGTATAGAAATATATATATTTTTTTTCTTTCAACTTTTGTTATTGTCATAGAAGACACTATTGTTTACCAATTCCTGATATTAAATCAGGATGACTTTATATATTTACTCTAAAATCAATGAGTCTGGTGAGGCCATGGAAAGGTTCAGGCAAACCGTCTGCCGTAGCGGGAGGGAAAAGCAGTGCTACATTCCGACTGTTTACAGAATGGATGGGGTTCTGTTGATATCGACCGTCATCCAGCATTGGAAGGAATACATTTAGGATCTCGTCAATCCTGCCTCTGCAATGTCCAAAGAAGTCTCAGAGCCTGAAAAAGCTGGGGTGGACTTGCCCATCACAGGGGCTAAGGTTGCTGAGGCGGTTGAACAGCTTTTTGGAAGCTGGTCCCCAGAAGTTCTCATAGACAGCTTGAATATCTCTCTGAAGTGCTTCGAGAGGCTCATCATGAGATACATAATATCACAGCCGCTCCTCTCACTGAACCCACTACAGTTTCAACCACATCATTGCACCCATTCAGTGGATGATGTCTTCTTCATCACCCATCACCTGGTCCTCAGCCACATGGACATTAAAGGACAATTATGCTTGGCCTGATCACTACTCTGTAACTGGATCCTGGACCTTCTGACTGGGAGACCTCAGGAGCAGCATCTCCAGCACCATCACGTTGAGCACAGGAACACCAGATGCTGTGACCTCAGCCCTTTATTGTTCACACTGCTGACCCATGACCGTGCAGCAATGCACAGTTCAAATCACATCATCGAGTTTGCCGATGACGCAACCACAATGCGTTTGATCAACAGGGAGATCGTACAAAGTTCCTTGGTGTTCATATCTTGGAGAACCACATGTGGAACCTCAACACCTGCTTCACCTGCTGAGACTGAAGGATATAAAATAACATTTTTAGTTGACATTTTACAGCAACCTCAAAAGAAATATCACATAGCTTATAAAAACCGTTTTTTAATTTTTCAAATAATTATTTTTAACACTGTAAAATCTTAACATATTTGACAAATTATTAATTAATTGCTAGTGCATCTTGTACATGTACAAAAAAAGAGAAGTACCACCAGAAGTGACATCACATACTTTTTATTTTTTAAAAATTGCAGCTTTTTATGTAGTTTTGTAACAGATGTAACAGAGTTGACCAGAATATTGGATGCTGTATCTTAAAAAGTGTCTAGTGAATGGAAGTACAGTATTGGTTTTACCAGGATTATTTTAACATTTAACAACTTCTCATTCTCAGAAAAGATTGTGTTCAGTGATGTACAAGAGAGGACATGCTCTCTTGTACATCACAAACAAAGAACATTAATTAAGCTAAGATTGTTGTTTTCTTGTGGCTTACCTGCAAAACTCATTATATTTAATTCTCGAACAATTCTCTTTCGTTAATTTTTTATTTTAAAAATAATTCCATACATTTAATATTATAAAAAACTGAATTCTATAAAAAACATTTTATATTCATTAAGATCATTAAGCTTTAAAGTAAAATACATCAATCCATCTTCCTAAGTATTAGTTCTCTCTTTTCTTCTAACCAATATTGATGAGTTGTTTTTTATTTCAGCACGGCTGAACAGGACAGGCCCTCCAACCAAGCCACTGAAGATGCTTCCCATCATCAACCAGTTTTCCTCCTTGGGGTCCGACAGTAGCCCTCGCCATACTGCCCCTCTGTATGAGAGTGAAGAGTTATAGACGTTCCTCTGCACCTTTAAGTATTTTTGTTGTTGTTGTTCTAAGAATGAATGTAGAATCATCAGCTTCATTCATTTTCTTTGTATTTTCATTAGAGATGCTGTTAAAGTAGTTTGCCATTCCAACAGATATAACCACTATAAATACATATATGAAACAACATAGGAAGCACATCTTCAATCACATCTTACTTCAGAGAAATGAAAACATTATTTTATAAACATATACACGCATACCACACAGATCTAAACATGTTTCTCCAGACAACTGAAACAGATGTTGGAATTTTCCTTTAAGAACTAAAATATATTGAAAGAAAAGTCCCACTGTGTCATATTTCTTCTCCATTTATAGGCCCTATAACTACATAGAGGGTGGATAAAATTAAAGAAACTTTAAATATATGAATACCAGATGACTAATAATGATTAGGTCCACACTTTGCAATTAGCAAAGCATCAGTGACTTGTAAAATGCTGCGATAAAAAATGGGATTGGACCATTCTTCTACTATGGGATTGGAAGAAAAGGTTTATGATGAAGGAGAATTTAAAAGTCAAATCATTTTTAGAAATGTCATTGCCAGTGTGTATAAACAAATGTGGGAACATGATAAAACAATTTTAACATCCGAGCACTCACCCAGTCCTGTACAGGGCAATTATGAGTCCCACAGGGTGATGTTTACAAACCTCCCACCATGTTTAGACGTTGGCAGCAAATACTTCGGTTTTCATCCCATTATTTACAGTAATATGTGTAGTAAAGGCATAAAAGACCATTTTTAGACCATATTACCTTTCTTACATTACATTGGGGGCCAGAATTTTGCTCCTAAAACAAAAACTCATTTCAAAATACATCTTCTATAGTTGACACACACTGAAAAATGGCCCCAGGATTACTTTTTTTGCATACCATTTCTGATATTTTGCCAACTTCATAGGTTTTCTGGTAAGTGTTCCTTGTGTGTCAATTGAAGGTACAATTACAAAAGGCATGTGGATGAAAACAATAAGATCTTTTATCGACTATGGTCAGGATTATTTATCCATCTTTATGTACAGCCTGTTTTATAAATGTTTGTAATGACAATCTTATGGAAAGTTCAACTAGAGCTGCATTTCGTACAGTGAACATGCAGGGATCTCGTGTACGGTTTTGTGATATTTGCTCATTTTGCCATTGAAAATGATCTACTGTATACAACATGCATGAGCCCATATTGTGTCTTCTAAACTAATTGGAGTTGTATGGTCAAGTAACTGTTGGTCGTAACTGCATGGTCAATCAAATGGAGTTGAATCTAAACTGAAGGAGAGATGTCATGCTTTTTAAAACCATACCCTTATTTTTTACCCTTATTTAATGTTTAAGGCCTGTATTCATGAAGTTTAACAGATCGAATCTAGGATCACTTACAACACACTTTAATAAAATGGACAGATTCTAGATCAGCACTCCTACTCTGATAAATTTTGGGAATACAGGCCCAAATCTATACCAAGTTTACCATAACATACCTTTACTGGGATGGATGAATGTAGAACTTGAAGTGGATGTACATGCAGATGAAACAAAACAAGGCATGAAAACCAAAAATATACACTGTACAGACCACAAATTAGAATACATTTACATTTACATTTACATTTACGGCATTTAGCTGACGCTCTTATCCAGCTTAAATCTGAGTCAGCCATTTAACCGAAGTACTGCAGTCAGAGCATTTATACAACAGCTGTCCAAATAATAA
>JBBPCW010000031.1:17603381-17615373 GCA_037974425.1 Phenacogrammus interruptus
AGGGGGCAGCTACGAACACAGCGCCCGGGGAGCAGTGTGTGGGGACGGTACCTTGCTCAGGGTACCTCAGCAGTGCCATAGTGGTCTTGGGAATCGAACCCGGACTTTCTGGTCGCAGGGCAAATGCCCTAACCAATAGGCTACCAGCTGCCCCAAGTGCATAGTGACATATTGTATGTAAAGATTCGTTACCCATGTCTTTAATATCTAGCTCCAACTTCCCACAAACTTCTCTCAGCAGGTACTAAAATCTGATTGGCTGAAGCATGTTCATACTAACATGTCCCACTTAAATTTGTTACCCATTTGGTGCAGATCCAGCTCCACCATTCTACAGTCTGCAGTCAATACTAGTCTAAATCTGCCTAAAATCTTCTCCCTAAGCAAAACAGTTACTACAGTAAGCAGGGGGAAGTCCTCAATGCCTTCTAAAACTCCTAGAATCCAGAACCTTCAGTCCTGTGTTCACAAAAAACTGCATTGTTCTTCTGTTTGTGGCAGTCTCCCATTAGAACAATCACAAACAGGCCTTTTACAAGTATGCCTAAGCTAAACAGTCGCTACAGAAATCGGAGGAACCATCAAGGCCTTTTATTCAGAATTCAGACCTTTAATTCAGTGTCCAGTCCTGGATTTCACATTGATACTGGGTGGCTAATCAGTTACATCAGTAGGTCAATTAACTACCACTGAATACAAAATACAGGACCAGAAACTGGATATTGTGAAGAATGTTCTAGCCTGCTAGAAGTGAGTAGGTGAGCATGTGAGTGAATTCCATCGGGCGCATAGCATCAAAAATGACAAGAGTTCACTAATTAAAATGAGTTTTTAACTGAATATTGTGAAGTTTTGGTTAGAGTCAAAATAGTTAAATTGTTGAAACACCCTGTAGAAAATGATCCAGTCAGGATAAGTATGGCCCAAACTGAAGGCCTGGATTTAATAATGATGGTGTGCACTGGCAGTAACACCATCTCTGTATCTTGTACTTTTATAGGAGAACCATAAATAGGTTCGTATCTTGAATGTATGATAACATGATGGGATTTTGTTCTATACTATACTATTTTATTCTATATTTATTCTATCTTTTTATTCTATATATGTTGGAGCATTTCTGTTAGTGCATTTGACTATTGGTCCACTCACTTGGAATATTCCAGTTATTACATAATCCAGCCAAAGTACATCAGAGTGTACAGACCTGAAGTTCAACATGGCAATACTGACTCCAGTGTCTCTGCTGCTCTCTTGACTGTGGCCATTGTTTACTGTGAATAAAGCACTTAACCCAGACTCTGAAGTCAGAAATTTTGCAATAAGGGTTTTGTAACCTGGCACTTCCAGCTCCTTTAGCTCCTTCCACTAATCACAACAGCCAGTCTGGCAAGCTAATCTGTATCTCCTGAAGCAGACAAACAAACTAAGGCCTGGTTTTGCACTAATGGGTGAAATATGAGACACACATAATGATACACAGCAAACTGTCAATGAAAGACCTCCAGCCGTATGGTACAACGGTAAAGTGATTGCTCACATAGCTGTACCTGGATTCTAGTTGTGCATGGATGTACAAATCTTGTGCATATTAATGTATGTACAGTTATGTGCAAAGGTTTGGGCAACTCTGCTTAAAAACATTCTCCAGAGGATATATGTGAGTGTAGTTTCTGTGTATTTTCCTGAAAACTTGGCAAGTGATGGCACATTTATATTATATATTTTAGATTCCAATATGTACATTTCAGCAAATAAACAGAAAGTTATTTGTTGAAATATTATCACTTAGAAAACCATAAAAACATGACATTTGACTGGTTGGGGGGCTGTTCATACAACTGCACTTAGTATAAAGTACTCTAAAAATAGTGCTTCTCCATTATAGTAATATTACAGGGGAAGGTTAAAAATCCCTAGCTGTAAATTTTAATGTAAATAGATTCCATTCCAGTAATTTTGTTCCATTTCTATTAATCAAGTCATTATGGACCCATCACATATTATGAAGGACAGCTGCTGGGCCTAAAAAAGGCAGCACCATTCTGATGGAGATAAGAAATGGATGTTAGTACCTTCTGCATAGCTGCACAAAGCACATCATTCCCTTTATGGTACGGCACTTGAACAGAGCCCAGGAATTTCACCCAGAATGAGTCCAGCCAGTCACTTTTGACCTCTAGAAATACAAACAAACACATAACAGGGATGTGGGGAACAACATAGCTAGACAGAAACCAACAGAAATATCTTGCATTTGCTGAAGCCCTCGTTACCTTTAGGCCGTGAGTCCTTGGTGACCTTTACAGCGTAGAAGGCGGGGAAAATGCCTCTGGAGCCGGTTCGCATGTTGTAGGCCTCACACCACAGGTCCTCTGCCTGGATCTCTATCAGTAAGGGGTCATCGGCTTCCATCTCCAGCTCATCCTCGTGCCGTGGGATGAATCTGTGAACAAAAAGGTCACCTTGTTTATGCTGTGCTCTGAGGGGGCCTAGGCGAGGTTGCGAGGATCTTTCTTTAAGTCTGTTACTGTGCTCTGTTTATGTTGGATCCACTTTTCTGTTGTGCATTAAATTGAATGACCGTGAGTTATTTTCTACAGAGCACTAATGCTTTTGTTTCTCCTAGTATTACTAAAGATACTGATTACAAAACTCTGGAGTACTTATCCAGCTGTAGATCATCTGAAAACTATAGGAGAACTCTTCAACTACAGAAATGAGAATAGAGAATGGAGGAGTTCATGGGCGCAACATTAGCACTTTGTAATTTTTCGCTATGTACTGTAATGCAAAATAACTGACCCAAAGTTGTTGTGCTTGGTAGTCCCCAAAACTGACCTGGAAATCACTTCTATGCTGAATATGCTGTGTTGTTACAAGACTACAAAATGTCAGAGTGAGTGTGGATGAGAGAGACCTGCCTGAACACTGCCCTGTGGCTCTGCTCCCTCTCCTCGCCATCGATAGTGCAGGAGAAAATACCAAACGATTCAGCACCTATGGGTCGACAAACAAGAGGTCTCCAGTCAACAGCTAGAAGAAAGTGACATTTGCCAAAAAAAAAAACCTCTGCAGAACTGGGTATCTTGAATCTTTGGAGCTTTTAATGGGATTAGCTACAGCAAGGGTCTTAACACTGAGAAAGTAGTGCCACAAGGCTCCGTTCTTGGTCCGCTGCCATTTCGTCTACCCTTTTTTCCCCCATATCAACTTAGTCAGACAACTCAAAACATCCTATTACTGACAGTGCAAACTGGAAATGAATGAAAAGGCATGTTCCACCCACCGGAAAACTGCGAGTGCCTGTTCACAAAAACATTCATGAACTTGCGAGAGCGAGGCATGTCTGATGTGGTGTCGGTGGCAGAGTCTACTGACAGGCTGGAAGTGTCTCTGTTGATGCCTCCTGCTCCCGACTCTTCCTCTTCGTCCTCCACGTCATGCTCCTCCTCATCCTCATCGATGGCCGATTCATAGACAGTGTTGTCACTGTCGCTGTCGTAACCCTGGTAACACTGCTTAAGGCTGACCAGTTCCAACTTGGCATGCTCGTCCACCACAAGGGTGTACTTCACGGAATCGTACGATAGTCCCGAAGCGTCCTTGCTAACTGCTGCATTTGCAGCCGCTTTATCCCCTGTCCCTGTCTTTGCAACAGGCTCCGTTATCTCACTGAGGCTGTCAGTCCTGCACGGGGGTGTTGGGGGGTACACCTCGTCCTCTTCGCTGATGGAGGGGTTAGTGCGTCCCGCCAGGGGATGGAAATGTAAAGGTGGGAGTTCTGTGTCTGAACTGATGGACATGCGGTTGCTGTCGCTGCTCTGGGACAGGAAAGGCCTTTCCTGCTCCCCATTCACAGGTGTCAGGTGAATCTCCTGTGAGGACTCCTTGCATCCTTCTGACAAGTGATAGTCCTTGTTTTTGTCTGCCGGGAGGTGGAGTGTGCATCCATTTTCTAAACCGTACTGAACCTGTTCTCGGCAGCCATTCAAGGTATGGTAGTGAGCCTTCTCTTTACTGATTGTCCCCACGTCCCGAAACCCCTCTATCAGGGTCCCCTCCCGGGGCTTGTCCCGCATATCTCTGTGTGCGGAGGGCTGAACGGTGCAGAGGTTGTTGAACTCAGACTCAGAAGGCTTGTCCTGCTTCTTGCTTGCAGAGCTTGGAGCTTTGTATGATGAAGAACCAGCTGTGCGGGGCTTGGCGTCCACCCTTACGTTCGCCTGGACTTTGGCCCCATCAGTTTGGCTAACCTGCTCCGGTTTAGGAGGCTGGTCCCCTAATACACAAACACAAACACATACACACAAACACACACGCAAACAGCGGATTATATATTAGGCAATAAGTTAAACAGGAACAGGATTAGGAACACCGTGCGTCAACATGTAGTTTGCTGAAATGTTGCAGAAAACTGTTATAACTTACAACATAATGAATAAATTTGGGCTTTAGGATCAGTTTGCATGTGTCCTTGTTATTTGTACGATGCACTTCACGCTGAGGTCCAGATACTAAATCTAGGATAACCAAACCTGTCCGTGGAGCAATGCATGTCCTCTTTTCTCCATGTAGCCTCCTATGAACCCTTGCAATAAGGAGATTAATGAAAATCCCATTGAGGTAATATTTGTTCTGAAACAGGATGGAAATGTTTTATTGCTGTATAATCACAGGGGGGCGAGGTGAGGTTGGGATGTTCTCTTGATGTACAGAGCAGAATCCACCCTGACAATTAGTTCTGGTCATCTTGCTTATAAACAATGTGTTGGGATTGCTTTTTATAGATTGTATATCACCTGTGCAATGAAGACTCATGGGCTGCATGTTCCTCTACTGTATCAGACTATGCTCAACTATTCTGATGTTCAGACAGTCTAAAAGTGAACTAAACAGATTGTCTGTGATAATGCAAGAATGATTTTCTTTCACAGCTTCATCCTGTATTGAACACACTAATGCTGTAGTCTGATTTATCAGCAACTATCTAGCTAGTGTTAAGGCCTGCCTCATTTTGCCTCTCTCTGCCTTTGTTACCTTCGAGCCATATGGTCTTTTGTTTTCGTTTCCAGCTCCCCTTTAGTCCTGCCCCTTCATCAGTAAATGCACCTTTGTCCCATCCATGCCTCAACCCCTTCCCAGGTGTTCAGCATTTTGACTTGGTATATGTATCATTGTGTGTAATTGTTTGTAGTTCATGGACTAGTTTGACTAAATGATCCATGTTTTACCCCAAAAGTTCTTTGTCCTGTGTCTGGGCCCACTTCAGAGGGTGGGCTTAGGCATGCTTAGCAATCACTCTCGATGAGTACAGAATTTGAGCTGTCCCAAAGGGAGGTCTGTGGCAGAGGTACTGTGTTTACTGGAAATCTGGGTAGATGAGAGTATACAGGATAAACTGGATACAGCAAGATTTGCTAAAATTGACAACTATCTTCATGCTCATGGACCAAAGAGCCACAGAGGGATGTGATGAGGAGCTAAAAACACTGCGGGTTCAGTATCTGAAGGTACGGGATGCACTACATAGATCTGGCAGTTCACTGAATGAAAAAGCAAGAGACATAAGCCACTCGGGTCCAGAGCATTAATTGTAATATGAGCACAGGACAACAGGGGGAATGGGGAGAGGACACAGTACTTGAAAATCTACTTGTGGGCAGCAGTTGATTACTCAGGGACAGTGTCTGAGAGTGTTTTCATCCTTGGTCCGTTTAGCTATTAAAGCAAACTCAGATCGATTAGTCAGCATTTTTTGCCCCTCTGAATCAAACCGAACTGAGAGCACCTTGAGAGCGCTCTGGGTTCGCTTCTACAGTTTTCGCCCTCTAGACTTGCCGAAGAAACAATGGTGGCAGGCTGGATGAGGAACTAAAGTGTGAACAGAAAAAGAACTGAAACCCCATCGGTGCTGAAGTGGAGCAGAAAGAGAACCGAGTCCCTTTCAATGAACTCACACTGTGAACATAAAAAGAACTGAGTTGCCACTTTTTTAGACCACTTCTAGAGGTCTGAGTTTAGTTCCTTAGAAGAGGACTATATGTGGAAACACCCTGATGTACAGCAGTGGAAAAAATGTAGTGTACAAGCAGGAGAAGAAAAAAATACTAAACTCAAAACACTTTATTAGCTTGGAAATGCTGGAACAGTTCCTGACTGAGTTGTGACTGAAATACAGCCCCTTAAGCCTGGCCATAAGTTTTAAGAATTTCTGTAAAATAACAAAATACAGAACGTTTAGTGTGGTTCTGATTAAATAAACTGGAGTACCAACTGGCAAACGCACAACTACCTACAGCTTCAAAAACAAATCAGGAATAACTTAAAACAAGATGATATGAATGTTTCTGGTTCAGTGACTCATCTCACTCTAAAAGGCCCACTTCTCTCAGAGAATTGAGGATGTGTAGAGTTTGAACATTCTGTAAGGGGTGAGATTAGCAGCAGTGCCTGGGGTTTGAACCTGAAACTTACTGGAATACAACAAAAAAGGCAAAAATATCTAAACCATCTCAACCAGCAATGATGAGTAGATGTATACACTGCAACTGAGCATATATGATGATGATCAACATGGTCCCACATGTTTCAGAATAATATTTTATTAGTACAGCAGTAATAAAGTTATGGCTTAATAACAATATTTGCTTTGTTCATTTGTTATATTGTAAACAAAGGAATGAACATAAGAGTGTAATTCATAAGAACGTTATTTTAACAAGCACAAAACACTTGCTTGCTCTCTCTTTCTTTGGGTGGGCAGGTGGGGCCATGGCTGGTCTTCATGGGTCATTTCTGGCCCGCAAACCCTGGCCTATATTTGAATGAGAATAAACACTGAGCTGTGCAGCGATGTGGCTCTCCAGCAGATGGTGTGAATGAGGATCTTTAAGGCTTCAGGTGGGAGCGGCCTGCTTACCTTTTATGCGCGGTGAGGATGAGTGACTTTTCTTTTCTTTTCGTCTGTCCTTCTCTCCCAAAGAGTTATTATTTATGGTGTCCTGCAGAAAAAGAGAGTCAGATGAGTCATACAGATGGGAAAACAGGGGGTGATCTCTTTTCTTGTACCGAGGATAGGGTGCTTTCCTTATTTGCTTATAAGGGATATAAAGGAATTTTCCTGCTTTATTCAGGCCAGGGACAATCCCATGTCTCTTTTAGCTCACTGACCATACATGTACTCGGTCTAAGGGACTTTCTAGGTCAAAAAGACTCAGACACGCCCTGCGGTGACGTGGGTATGACTGACGTCCCAATGATCCGGAATCCTTCTCCTGCTGACTCACCTCTAAGCTGCAGCGCCGCGAGGCTGCGGGCATCGACACTCCTCCATCACCATGGAAACACTGCTTCCGAGGAGGCTTTGCGTATATATGTGGAGCGTGTGGGTGCCTGCCGGAGTGTGTGAGGTGTGGGCAGATGGCGTGACGATGTGTGATGAAGTGGGAGACACACTCTCGCTATCCGTTTCCCTTCCTTTCTTCTTGAAACAGGCAGATCTGCTACCACACCCAGTAAAGACTGGAAATCCATCCCCAAATCCAAAAATAACAAAAACAAAAGTAAAGACACCCTCAAAACACACCTTCTCATATCTATTTCCCCAGGACTGATGCTGGGGTGGGGATTCAGTACAAAGATCTGCTGTAAAGACAGCACTAGGGCTTAAATGTTTGTGCTCTTGTCTAACTGTTTTGAAACAAAAGATTCTGAATTAGCATTCGAAGCGCTGGACAATAGTGACTAATTCAGCAAAAAGTCAAATGAAACCAATTTTCCTGTGTGAAAAAGAACACTTCATTCACTTTCAAAGCAACATAACCCACAGAAGTAAACTCTGATTTCAGTAAATATAACCGGTGTAAAACAGTCTAGAACTGGTGTTTGTTCTTCTACATGCTTTACTGCATAATGACTGTTACAACACTGTTCACTTAATGTTGCCTTTGTTGCTCGTTAGTCAGTTTTATCTGCACCATTCACGCCCGCAGACACATCATCATCACACCTTCTCCGAGCACAAGATCCATGAAACAAGGACACCCAGACAACAAAATGCAGCCTGTTTACTAATGTGAAGGCTACAAAATATCAAAAGTACTTCAAGTTTTATTATTTTACAAAAGAGCAAGTAGTGTGCAAGAAGCTTGAGCCACTACTCATTTCTTCATATTTAGTTTGCAGAGATCCAGACTTTCTTAATGTGGTCTTGAGGACAGTTCTCCAGGCTTCCTGAAGGACTTTTAACAACTCTCATTTTCAGTTCAGTCCCTGAATCTGACCAGACACTTTGCAGCCTGTCAGTAAAACATTTGTTCACATTTCTCTTATGTAATCTCTTCAGTATGACCAAGATCAGACAGTATTTTTGTACCAACAAGATCATTAAAAGCAAAATATAAAGAGAGATTTTTGCAGTTATTTTGCACAGAATTCAAGCACTTTCAATAATCCATGTCTACTTACTTCTGTCTTTAAAAGCTTTCAACGTCTTGATATTTTTTCTCAAATTCACAAACTTTCTAAGGGACCTGTAGGAACCATTATACTGACTCCAGGCCGCCAGTTAGACCTTCATGCATTACAACCTTAAAGAGCCCAGCTAAGCTAAAGCTCTGCCAGCAGCACATGTAATGACTCCCTGAAGCCCACGGGAAAAACACTCAGATGAGTAATCCAGAGCTGAATCCAAAAAGCCTCACTACTCTCAACACAGTGCACGGCCCAGGGGACAGGTCATTGTTGCGCTGCACTTATTATTTGCTAGAGCTTTCTGCAAAAATCAAAATTATATTTTAGTTTCCACAGAATACAGGCCAGAAAAACAGCTGCTTGTCATTGTTTTTATTGTGTATGTCATAATGTCATACTTTGTACTGTACATCATAAAGTATGACACTGTATTTATATTGTATGTCACACTATATTATACTGTATCTATACATGCTGTATGTCATGCTGTATCATGTTGTATCTATACTGTATGCCACAGTTTGTCATATTATATCTATACTGTGCTTTATACTCTATCTATGCTGTATGTTACATTGTATCATACTGTATCATGTTCTATCTATTCTGTATCTATATTGTATCATGTTGTATCTATACTGTTACTGTTTGTCATACTGTATCATGTTGTATCAGTGACATATGTAGAACGTCCAGATTGCCTAAAGGGACTTTTTTTTCACAGAAACACTCCAGCTTATTGTAAATCAGTGCATCAGTTTGACTGATTCCGAATTATGTTGGAAGTCAATTCTCCATTGGCCATTTCAATAAAATCAGTGCAATAAGAGTATTGATAGACTGATATATGGTGTAACTTAACTGGTTTAACTTTCTCGGAAGGTCTAGAAAGGCGCGAGTGCTTTTGTATATATGACAGGTTTGCTTCTGTAGTGAACCTATGTAGGCTTCACAAATAATAGTGTGCTCGGGGACCAACGTGTTTCCACCACAGATGAGAAGAGAGCAGACAGAGCAGGATTTGGGGATTTAGAGCCGGAGAGCAGCGTCTCTGCAGTCAGTCAGTCAGCAGCCTCTCCAGGCAAGAGCACGCCTGACCTGGATACGGTACACACTGAGGGAGAAGATAAATGTTTCAAAGGTCTGACAGTGTTCCACTGTGCTGAGAGAATGGATGCTTTTCTGCTTTCACTTCTACCGGTCTTTCTATTTAGCACATTGTGAGCCTCAATCAAAATCAGGTGTTTTACACATGAAGAATGTGTCTTGGTGAGAGAATGGATGTAACATACTGAGAGGCAAAAGGGAGGACTGTTTGTGTAGACAGGATGAATATATATATATATATATGTGTGTGTGTGTGTGTGTGTGTGTGTGTGTGTGTGTTCATCCTGTTTTTTCACATGGGTTACATTCCAAGAACACGCGTGTAGTGAAAAAACGCATTTTGTTTTGGTAAATAATGACTAAAAATGCCTATTTTTATGGTGTTAGCCCTAAATATCTAACCCCTAGATCTGCTCCCAGAACACTTTAATTTAATTCAAAGAAAATGTAATGGTAAATAAATAATCAGAATCAGAAAACTTCATTGCTTAAAAAAATGTTAGCATTAGTGGTTAGCATTAGCAGCGCTCACGAGCCAAAATAAAGACTTGTTGAAAATTGGAGGTGAAAAGTTAAAAACACTAAAATACGAGGAAAAGACACAGAGCAGTCATGCTACATGCTGCAGCAGGCTTCTTCTTCTTCTTCTAATTCTTCATCTTATTATGGCAGTTGACAACTTTTCAGTGTATAATACAGTTTGGTTCTGAGAAAAAAATCTGCGTTAGACTGAATCCGTGAGTGCTGCTCTGCACAAACTGAGGAATTAGTTTGTAAGAATATGTGGCAACCAATTGAGTCTAACCATAATGGGCAAACTGGCCCAGGATGGCTGGATGATTTGATGGCTTCAACAGGTGAAAAAGGACTAATCAAATTAAATGTTACGTAAGGACTGAAAGACAAAACGACGTTTTAGAGACAGACCAGTCATGTAGAAGCTTATTACTGGTTAGTTTGGAATTAGATTGTTTCATCAAGTTGTTAGTGGCTTTGGATAAAAGAGTCAAATGAATGTAATGTAATGTAAGGTAAAACAGTGTCTATATACTATTATCGATACTTTTTGTTGAGTGAGAAAAATGAGACTGCAGGAGAGCAAATGTAGAAGAAAAAACACCAAATTTCAACATTTTAGCTTTAGCTTGAGATAATAAAGTGTGTCTGCCACACTGCCCCCTATGGACAAAATGTCAGGAAATTTGGTGTGTCCTAAGATTGTACTAATGATACAGGAAGTGAAGGTTTGATGCTTTACATGACACGACTAATCAGTATTATCAGTATTTCTGCTATAGAGGGGGTTAAAAGAATTTATATATTCCCCATCAAAATGAACTAATTAGTGCTGACTCCTCAAAAAAAATTAATTGGTGTTTTTTATTGAGTAATGGTGAATATGGTGAATATGGAAATGGGCATAGATCCGAAAGGCTTGAGAAAAAACGTTGCACAGCATGATATACTGTGATATGAAGGAAATAGAAAGGTATTCCCCCATGCCTGGTTTGTGAAAACAGTGGCATTTTTTTTCTGCCCTGAACCAGAATCACAGTGAGGGTCTGAAGAGCAATATGATCATTTCTGGATTTAAATGAATCATGGATCAGTAAGTTAGCACACTGTGAGCCCTGTATTCACAGTATGGCTCTTTTTTTAAAGAGATTTTCCAAGTATAGAGGTTTAACCGTGCTCCCAGTAAATACAGTGGATCATAAAAAGGTACACGCTGGATCCCGGCATTCATTTAAAAAGGGATTATCCTGTATGTGCTTATCGTGCTAGATGACTTTCTTGACTGAAAATGAGGATTTGTGGTACAACAGAACGTTTGTCTGTATTTACATGTGTGAAAGAAATGGCACTGCATGTTATGGACAATTACAGGGGGATATAATGTGTTACAAATTGTAAATCAATAATGTTCAACAATATTTGGAATTATTATAATACATTCCTCCGGGATAAATAAAGTTTTCTGATTCTGATTCTGATTCTGACTCATTCATTAAAAGACCTCTCAGCTCTCATTTGGACCTGAGATTGGTCAGGATGCTCACTGCATACAATTATAAGTCACTGTGATTGGTTAGATGCCTCATTTGCATATTGTTAATGTAATTTCAGTATTCCTTCAGGTGATACTACAGTAATAATCAATAAATGATATGCAGCTCAGCCAAGAAGGAGAGACAAAGAGAGGAATCAAATCGAAGGCCAGAGAGAGACATTACCACACCTCCATCACAAACAACAACCAACTTCGTAATACAGCATCAGAGCAGCAAAAACCACAAGTGTTTAAAACGAGAACTGTACATCTGGGCACATACTATTACAGTAAAGTGGGCGGGGAGGGGGCACTTTCCACAGGTCTGCAGAGCCGTTCCGTATCTAAACTGTACTGTGA
>JBBPCW010000031.1:17665759-17676459 GCA_037974425.1 Phenacogrammus interruptus
TCATGAACATTAAACTACATCGAATCTTCACTCTCTTGGTGTCCTCTCCCCCTTCTTCAAAGAACGCAGGCATGACAGTTATCCAGAGTTACTTACAGAGATGCTTTTTGTTTTTTTAAATCTTATTAAATAACTCCTCTCAGTTTGAGGCAACTGATTAAAGCATTTTGTGTTTGGTAGATGCTACTAGTGGGGTTTAGGCTTTCATTACAGTTACATTATAGTCAGGGGTTGACATAATTTTTTTGCATAGATAGTTAGGTTTTCTTTTAACTTCACTTTTGAACAGGGCCAAATAGTGCTGAAGGTGCAAACTGACTTTTAACCTAAATTAAATTACAGGTCTAATCACCCACGGGATTATATGACACCAAAAGATTTAATCAATATGATGTGTCCGTCGTACCACATACACCAATTCTTGCTTGCGTACCGCTTATGTCAATCCCTGATTATATTTATAGCACCCAATGTAAACTAAAGAACTTCAAATTAACACATACAGCACTAGAAATTCAGGGTAGGGTTAACTGTGTAAATGTGATTTTTTAATCTACAGTAGTCTCTCTCCTCACCTCCAGATTTCTGGGGTGCTGAGATCATGGCCATGATCCACTGTTTGGTGTTTGGTTGGACATTCTCAGCCAACTGGATCAGAACCAGAGGCTCCACCTGAGCTGAAATGCAGCAGGGACAGCTGACCTTCGACCAGGACTCCGGCGCTACAGCTTCTGCCGGCCTGCAGCCCTCCTGGGGCTTTGGAGACAACATGGTGTCCCTGTGGAAGGCAAGATGACAAAAGACAAATGAAAACAATCAAATTTTTTGGCACTTTTGTCTTGTAACATTTACCTAATACACTCCCATCATTCTGATCCCATGTTTAAATTAATTGTATAATTTATTGTACCAGTGTATATGTTCATTAACTATATGTACTACTATGTTCGATTTCTCTCTTATCTCTCCTAGGTCTTTGTCAACGAATACATAGATCAAACTGATCACAAAGATTGACTGAGAAACTGCAACCACAGTCATGTCAGTTTCTTGGTAGATGTGACATCAAATATCAGACATTCCTACCAATATAATGCCATACAGAATCGGAATTAGAAAACTTCATTGATCCTGAAGCGAATTGGTTGTGTTTCGACTGCACAGGCACGCAGAGACAACAATATAAAGTCCAAATAAATACACTAAAAACTCTGTAAATGGGATGTCCTTAATGCTCACCTACCTTACATGCCCACTATATAAGCCTACAGATAACCAGATTTTAGCCCATTTGCACAAGCAGTTGCACAATTTATCAGCCCCTTTTAACCAACTCATCCATTTCTGACCACAGGATCTCTGATGAACAGATATGATTTGGGTGGTAGACCAATTTTAACAGCCAAGGCTAATGCACAGTGTGCATCAGTGTGCCAGTTTGTCCCTGTAAAGTGTCCACACTGCCGCACACTGTGAAACTCCTTCTCTGTACTTAACCCATTTAACCCATTCACCAGCTGAAGCAGCAGGCAGCCAGGAACAGAGAACCCAGGGAGCAGCGTGTGGGGATGGTTTCTTGCTTAAGAGTACTGTAGTGAATCCGCGACTTTCTGATCGCAGGGGCAACTCCCTAACCACTAGGCTACCACCTGCCCCACCTGCTAATACACAAGCATCTAAGTTAAATTCATGTGTGTCAGGTCAGGATTAAAACCTGCACAATGTAAAATGTGGTGCACCAACTACAGCATTTTGTGTTTATAGTGTAGTGTATATATCAATGCTGTTCCTGTCTTTGTGTCTCTGTGTGTCTGCGTACTTTTCCTACAGGATCAATTAAGTTTTCTGATTCTCAAATGCATAAAATGCATTTTATTTTTTTCCTTTTAATGACATTAAATGTGTCAAAATAACAAGTAATAGCTGAATACATCTAAATTGTGTAATTGCTGGTTTGAGCACCACTATTGTTTTGCAGATACAACTAAAAGAAGACAGAAAGAAAAACTTCCAAAACAGCACCTGAAAGGTCTGGAGAAAGATCTTATCTTGGTTTGCATAAAGCTTAACAGCACGCATGGAGCTCCTGATGGGACTGAAATGAAACGGAGCTGCTCTAGAACAGGCATTTCTAGTTCTTTATGAGCTTTCTTGGCGGACATGGTGTGCATGGGTGTTTACAGGAGGTGCTGATCAAACAAACCCAAACCATACATCTTTACCCACCCGCAGAGACAGTGAGAAGCAACCAGGAAGACAGAGAGAGAGGGGGGGGGGGGACAGACAGAGAGAGGCAGAGCATGAGAGAGAAGGAGGGATGAGGAAAACAGGAAGAAACAGAGCTCTACCTTCTGGGACAGGGCGGTCCTGCTGGAGTTTGCTGGTGTTTTGGATGATCACACCACTGCTCCTCCACTGTTTTCTGAAAACAGGACTGAATCCAGCTACTCCCAAACACACACACACATCACTGCACTTCTACGATTACACAACACACACAAGAACACACTTTCCCGACCAGGTCAGGCTTTGGAGGCAGACAGCAGCAGAGCCCTCAGAAGGAATGCAGGGTGTTCTCCTCCCTGACTGTAGGGTGGGGAGCGCCTGCCTCATTTTTCACTTTTCCTGCTTACAGCGTCCCGACCCGGAGCTGCTGCTGGGTCCTACTGCCCTCGACTCCTGTACAAAACACACTGTTCTTTACCAACCATCTGTAACAAAACAGTCGAGCGTCATCAGAAATTCAATTAAACACAAATAAAATAAACTACAATGACAAATGTACAATGATAATGTACAGTGTGTATATGATATTGTTACATATTATAGTTGTATTTTATACATTTTGCTGCTGCTGTTTTCTTGTCTTGTTCTCTTTGTAACAATGCAAATTGTCAAAAAACAGTTCCATTTAATTTATTGTAATTCAGCAAATTTCAGCAATTCTTTACAAATAAATAAACTGATAAGTTATAATAATGCTATTCATTTATATTCATGTTATCATTTGAAAGTTTTTTTTACAGAATTTTATTGCAAGTTTTTGCACACCACAGATTTATCCATTTAGATTTTTATTAAAAAATCTGAAAAAATTGAAAAGTGTGAAATAAAGCCAGTGATGAAAATGTGTGAAATAATGAAAATGTGTGAAATAAAGCCAGTTTCCTTTCTAAGATGAGAGAATCCGTGCAGAACTGACTCATATTAACTGGTTGTTGGTGATTCTAGACTCTCTTTTAACTTTAAATTAAACATTTCAGCACTTAATAGCTTGTCTGGTGATCCACATTATAATTATAATTATATTTTGTAGGTCAGTCGTGATGAATAACAAAAAAACGACATTTTCTAGTTAATAAAAGATGGTCAACATACTGTAAGTATAATTGTTAGCAAAGAACATTTGGATTTTTACTAAATATTAAGTGAATGATGTGCAAATGTAGATAATCTCATTGTATGCCAAAACATGATTGGTAGTGGATAATAACAGTGACAGATTAGTCACAATAAATTACAGTGAGAATATATACTTTTATAACTACAGTGACACAACAACCAACTACAGGATCAATATGTGCACTTGCAATATTCACAGCATGAGTTTAGTGATTGCAAAATAAAGAAGCAGAAGATGTGCTTGTTGCACTGATGCATGATTAAATGTTCACTTTCCAACACTAGAGGGCAGAACCTGCTCTTAAATCTGAGGACCAGTGTTTGTGTGTGTTTCCTGTCGAACAGGACGGCGTGTTCGTGTTCGAGTGTGTGATGACCCTTCACACACTCCAAAAAGTGATGCATTTACTCAGGATGTGACAGGTGTTTGTGTTTTGGGTCCAGCACTGCTTCTCAGAGGCCTAGAACACCAGGAAGCTGAACTTTCCACTGCTGCTCCATCAACAGCACCAGATGACCAAATCAGATCAGGCAG
The DNA here is from genome assembly GCA_037974425.1 of Phenacogrammus interruptus. Classification (NCBI taxonomy): domain Eukaryota; kingdom Metazoa; phylum Chordata; class Actinopteri; order Characiformes; family Alestidae; genus Phenacogrammus; species Phenacogrammus interruptus. The sequence goes on from JBBPCW010000031.1 coordinate 17,669,697, forward strand.
CTGCTGATTGCTCAGCTCTGCCTCCTCACTCCTGCACAAACCTTGATCATTCACAGGGTGGAACCCTCTGAATCAGAATCAGAATCAGAACACTTTATGGATCCTGGATGAAACTACACAGAGACAAGAATAATATCAATATAAAGATGAAATTAAAACTCAAATAAAAATACGCTTTAAAACACTAAAACACAGAGCAGTAGTGAACTTTCTTCTGTGATGATTCAGTGATATTATTTCAATTAGTCAGATAAAACCCAGACTTTCCCTAATTGTGTTTGGTGTGAAATCTCTCTAAATGTCCCATTTAAAAACAAACATAGTACCATTACACGTAAAACATGCACATAAAAGCATCTCAGTGTCACGGCAGGGTTAAAGAATGGCTCACCCCACAAAACATCTCAGGCCAGCAGTGGTCTTATGTATGTGTATATCATGTACTAAATGGACTGGATATGAATCCATAAGGTCAGAGTTTTGTTGAATGATTATATATTTGTTTTGTTTTTATTCTAAATGTGAACGTTTGTTTATAAGTTTACATTTGGTCATGGTATGGAACAGACACACGTCCACAAGGTTAAACTGACAAGTTTTCTTGATGAGTGTAAGTTAAATAAAATAAAACATAGCCTGCCTGGTGGAAATTGTGTTTCCCTCTATCATGTCCCCTGGGCTATGAGTGGTTCTTACACTCCTACATTATATTCAGCTGTGGCCCTAAAGCAGAGGAAAGTTTATTGAGGATTATTTTCTTCTTGAACTTTGGGTTGCTCCTGTTTTATTACTAGTCGCCACAGTGGATCAACCGTTTCCATTTTCTTCCATTACTCTTCTTCTCATCCCTGCAGCTCAATCCTCAGCATTCTCCTCCCAACACATTCAGTCTCTCCTAAACATCCCAACACACTCAAGAGTCTCTCCTCAACATCCCAACACACTCTGAGTCTCTCTTCAGCATCCTCCTCCCAACAAACTCAGAGTCTCGCCTCAGCATCCACCTCCCAACACACTTAGAGTCTCTACTCAACATCCCAACACAGAGTCTCTCCTCAACATCCTTCTCCCAACACACTCAGAGTCTCTCCTCAGCATCCTCCTCCCAACACACTCAGAGTCTCTCCTCAGCATGAGGTCAAATGGTCCCTTAACATAAAACGAGGGTTAAACAGATTCTGAATAGTCCTACCCGCACGTTAGCATGTTCGTGATGAATAGCTTAAAAACATTTATATTCTTCTAACACTACACTCCACTTATTCAGACAAAAATAATCATTCTAAAAGAAGTTCAGCAAAATAACAATAACTCACCTTCAGTTCCCTCAGAATGTAACTCGACTAGGTTAGCCTGAATGTTTTGGTTAAAAGCTGTGAAGTGAGCTGACGTTAATTAGCAGCTTATGTTCATTAGTTAGATTTATAAAGGAATACGAGTTTCTCTGGTTAGGTTTGATAAATTATCACCAGAAAACCGAAAGACTCACAGCACTGTGGAGATTAACCGTTCAGCCGTTAGGTTTCCGTTGGAATTTGAATTTTACAATTGCGCGCGGGTTAAAGTGCACCAGAAAATGAGAAGGAACCAAAATGTGTAGAGGATGAACTTTACACATTTATAAACTTTATACTGCACATTATCTGCCCTTCTGCTGTTCTTTACTCAATTACAGTTATTCACTTGTTTATTTATCTGTTTAAAGTACAATTATCTACCCATTATCTATCAACATTATAACTATACATATTATTGCAATGATTTATTTAGCATTACAATTCTGAATCAGAATCCCATTCACGGCAGCACTTTTCAGTGTTAGAATCGAACTCTATGAACTGGCTCTATCACCTCTAAAGATATATTTATCTATCCTTCTTATTTAAATAAAATATATAGTTTTATCTGATTTTACAGAGTATTTGTCTTTTTGTCATTATCAGTGGTAAACTGACTATATGAGCTTCAAATTGGCATTTTCCAGTAAGGCAACTTAATTCAGAACACCCACTTATGTGTGCACTGTGTTACACTGCACCTTATATTTGGACTTAGTTCCATCATTGTTCTTTCTGAAGCCTTTTCTATTTTTTCCCTCAGTATATTATATACATACTTCTACATATAATAATAAACCAGACACTGGTCTAGATGTCCAGTGGTGGTCCATGTCTTTGGTGGTCTTTAGGGTCACCAGAGTTCCAGAGTTGAGCTTTTACATTCCCATCGTGTCTTCAAGCATCATACTCACACTCCATCACAAATATACACACATGTATTTACACTTGCATATAAATTTATTGCAGCATAAAAATATATAACAGTAAACAGATTTTCGTATTTATTAGAGGAACCTTTTTTTTTTTAGCTTTTTCTTTCAAAAGATTTCTTTTCATGAATTAATTCTTGAAACTCTGCTTACAGGTAAACAAATGTAAATATATTTAGTGTTTGTACCGCAATCAAATCGGATGCAACCTCCTGTCAGCTTCCGCACAGAAGTGGTGGAAAGACATCATATTATTTATTAATCACAGTCATCATGCCAGACAAGTTTGATTTTTTCGTATGTTCCATTTTCTGACCTCTAAAAACCACGACCTAACACACACACACACACACACCTCCTGATGGACACGTCCCAGGAAGGAACGGGGAGGTAAGGCGTGTACTTTGAGGTGCATCGGGTGGTTTCAACACACAGAATAAAAAATATCCCATCTGGATGTATTCATTTTTATTTCAGTTTGAGAGAGCGTGGCCTCAGAAATGCTGGCCTTCGTGATTTTAAGGCTATCCTTAATTTTAAGGATAAAAGTGATGCACTGAATTTTCTTGATATCACATATGAACTTTAAAAAAATATTTAAAATATATTACATCAACACAACAATACCTGGCGTTACTGTGTCGATATAAAATGTTTTATTCAAAGCAAGGCATCAGTGTATCTCCTTCGCCATTGGAATGAATGGCTCTTTACAGTAGTTGGTCAAAGGCCGCAGGTCCCGTTTTACCTGAATGGCGATTTCTCACAGTTCCCACTTACATTTAGTGATTTATGAAACAATACAAAAAAGGAACTAAATAGGAACATGAGAAGAAACAGAGACACAACACATTCACTAATGAATTACAACGTAAGGCAAGAAGCGACAGCAGAATAAAGACAGCGCCGAACCGGCGAGAGATCAGCTGGATCGGCGTGGACTCTTCGGACTGGTCCGATTCTGGCCATCATCAGTCCAGACGGGGTCGCCATGGCAACATCTACAACATTGCGGCTCTATGGTAACTACGGTAGCCTGGCAACCGCCCGCCTCCCGAAGGTAGAGTCCCAAACACCCGGCGTCAAGCCCTCGAGGGTTCGGATTCTGCAGCCATGACAACACACCCGCATTTCCTGGTTTAGGAAGCCCAAAGGCCATTGTTTCGCTGCTTTAATCTTTATTTAAGCAACACTGCTTCACGTCTCTCTGATATGTTTTAATAAGGGGTTACGCCAGGAATCGAATGGCCATTGGCCGCGCCCCGGGGATATTGTTCTATTGCTAGGCTAACTTGGTGTTATCTTACAAACGTGACATAAAAATGGACAAAAGACGAAAGTGATGTTGGCGTCCTCGGACAGACCCCGGCAGCAAAGAGATTTTACAGTGGGAGAAAAAGTTTCTGGGTCGATCGGACATACCCCAGGATTTTCAACCTAATCTCGATCTCGGCTGCGGCCGCATTCGGAAAGTTTTCTCGCCCTTACAACAGAACAGAAAACCCACTGACACACGACGCACTTCTAATACGAGCACATGCACTTCAGCTTCCACCCATGAGCTTTTATTATTAGTGTGTCTCAGGTCAGTTTTCCTTTTCCTATTCAGTCCCAGGAAATTATTGGTTCCTGACAGAGACTAGGCTGAAAAAAATGCTCGTGCAAACCTCCCAGTTTCTCAGAATAGATGGGAGAAATGAAGGATGAGAAGAGAAAGGTGGTTTGAGGACTATTAGATGATCAGTAGACGGAGAAAGGCAAGAGTCTGGGAAGCATCCTGATAGCACCAACACTGACAAGCCTTATAAGAGTGTGGGGGTGCGCTGGGGCATTAGTGGGGCGTTCCTGAGTACATTTCTACACTGATACTGGGTTTTACCACCTTTCTTTTTCTTCTCTTTATTTCAAAACTAACTTGCTCACTCATTCTCTCGCTTTCCGCACTCCTCCGCACATTCACGCGCCGTCTCGCACTTGCTTTACACACACTCCACATTTATGCACATGACATCTGGAAGGGCTGGTTAGAGTGAAAACTCCCAAAAGCAAAAGGTTTTAACGTTAAAATAACATGATTCATTAGATATAAATATGCAGATACATTCAAACATTCAAAGGCCTCTCCGTTATTGACAGTGGTGAAGATGATGATGATGATGAAAACAGGGATAAGGATAAAGCTGATAAAAGGGACGTTTTTGGTGGTGAGCTTTTGAAGAAGCAGCGTAAAGTGACATCCCCCTGCCAGAAAATAAAAGCCAGAGGTGGTACAATGTGGGGTTGGGGGCGGGGCTTAGGCACTGTTGAAAAAGGCTGAGCTTTAAAACGTCTGCTCTGGGATGACTGTGTTGAATGGATAATCCCAGAAGGTGGTGGTGATCCCAAAACCTGGAGGGGGAAGGAAAATACCATCAGTGTATACGGTACCAGACGGAGAGGGAAAAACACGTTTAGCAACTGACATTTATGTCAAAATACTTTTGACAGAGTTGCAACATTTTTCTTTATTATGTTAAATGTAGTCAGTCAGCCGAGACATTTTTGGTATATTTGGTAAATTTGCTTCTTTAGACCATACAGATTTATTGTCCATTTTTCTACTCTACCACAAGTTTTGGCACACATTAAGATATTCTACATTTGCATATTACTCACTTTACATTTACTTAAAATACACTAAATATAGAAATCTATCTAACAAATAAAAGAACAGTATGCTCACAATTTGAGTGCCTTTTCATTCATCACTACTGGCCTACAAAAAGCTACAAGATATTCTGATAATGTGGATCACTAGACAAGTGTTAGATCTTTAAGTGACAGCCAGTGGAATGAAACATGCTGACAAATCAACCAGTAGAAAGGGTTTGGTCTTCACCTGCTCTTTGGTGCTCGAAGTGGTGTTTGACGTGGTAGGCCTTGAGACCGTACAGGTAGGAGCCCTTGCGTGGAGAGCCGTAATGGAGGTAATAGTGGATCATGTCATAAACCACGTACCCACACAGACCCCCGACAAACAGAGCCACAGCCAGACCCTCCGGCAGTAGCTGCTTCAGAATCAGGTAAAACGCTCCAATCACGATGGAAGCAATGCCTGGAGGGAAAACCAGGCGAGAGCCATCGAACGGAGACTGAGAGAGAGAGAGAGACAGAGAGAGAACAATATTATACACTGTTTTAAAGGGTTTTCTGGGTTCCCCAGAAAATATTAATTTCATTTCAAACATTTCAACCATTTAATTCCTACTAATTTTGATGATCATTTGTTTCACTCTGGCCACCTCCAAATACATTTTTGGTCTGAATATCTCAAACAGCCAAACCTTAAAGTGAACAAATGATTTACTGACTGGCTGCAAAGTGTCTAAAGATACAAGGAGCCTAGATGAAGGAGCTACACAGACTCAGCATTCAGCACCACCAGTATACTGATCACCGCCTGATCATCTGCTCCTGGTTCTTCACTGGTTCAGGACTTCAGTTAGATGCCCTTTTTGTTCTGTTTGAATGATTCATATGTGGGTCACTGTGTGTTTTAACCAACAGAAACATTGCTCTGAACCTGGTCAGGTTCATGGACTGGACTGGAAATGAGAGTCTCTGAAAGTCCTTCAGTAAGCCTGGAGAACTGTTCCTCAAGACCACATTAAAATAGTGAGTCTGTTAAAGAACGCTGAAACCTTCAGGCTTGAGGTGAGTGTGGAGGTTTTGGAGCTCAGTCATGCTGAGCGGTTTGGTGGGGTAAGCTTTCACTAGTTGTTAGCCCCATTAGCCTTGTTGCTCCAATAGTAGCACCAAACATATCTACAAACTACACCATGAATTGGTTCTCCGCACCCTCACCTTGTGGTGCTGCCCGTGCAGCAGGAAGTGCAGGGTGATCAGGTAGTAGTTGTGTGCAGGCGGGCGCATGTGGAAGAGGAAGCGGTGGATGCAGTACTCAATGAAGGACCACAGGAACATCCCCGACAGGAAGATGAAGGGGAAGCTGTACTTGTGGATCAGGATGGGGTAGTCTGGACACAAAGGACAGGAATTACACAGATTTCATCAAATAACCTAAAGCACTCTGCAAAAGTTTTCAGCCACTTTCTTTATATTTTGCTTTGAAAACATCTTGCTGGTGCAAAAAGGTTATTTTATGGCAGTCAAACTGCTTTCGGCGTAGTTGGAAAGAACTTCCTAGAGAACTGCTCCTCAGAACTACACTAAAAATGCAAGAAAGTCTGGATTTGAAGAAATGAAGGGTGGATCAAGACTTTTGCACAGACCTGTACACCAGAGATCCATCTATAAGGGTTTACACCATGAAAGGCTGATATACACTACCGGTTAAAAGTTTCTCCAGACAAGTGTTAGATATTTAAGGAGTTATTACAGTTTTTTTGGATTGCTTAGGCACTAAAATTAAAAGTAGTACACTATTAGCAAAACCTTACACTCAAGAAGCAAAACATCAGCCCATATTTGCACAACTATAAGCACATTGTCAAC
>JBBPCW010000031.1:17681253-17696103 GCA_037974425.1 Phenacogrammus interruptus
GCGAGTGCCTTCCCAAATACACGCCCCCCCCACCCCCACCCCCACCCCCAATCTGTTTCTCATTATGACAATCTACAACAAGCTGAGGGGTCAACTAAATGCAGGCAATATAGTTTCAAGTGGTGACTTGAGTAGATTATATATACAGTATGTTTTCATTCTTTTTATTGTGAGACAAAAGAGTCACTCCTTCATACCAGAGCATGTCTAGTGACTACAAAAAAAACCCCACTCGATTCTCAAATCATTAGAAATTATTTTGAAGCTGCAAAAATCAAACTCAGTTAACAGGAAGCACGCAAACTATACCCCAAACACACTAGCTAATATAACCCCATAACAAAAACAGTTATCATAACATTATAGATTCCTAAACGATTCGCCACCAGACAGAACCACACAAACTCTTGAATTTTTTTTCAGTTTTTTTCCTTTTTTTTTTTTTTAAATAAAGTCCAGCACTCCACAGATCGAACGGAGCACTGAATGATCGAACTAAATGTTATTAAACTGAAGGGGAGCCTCTACTGGTAAGCAGGACTGTTGAAGTCAGGAAGTTGAATTCTCAAACCGAAGAGGCCAGTTAAAATAGCCACACCCTTCCTTAGCTCACTTTACACATTCACATGAGACAGAAATGGCCACTTTATGCACAACTTTAAAACTTTATCCGTATTTTATATCTTATTTTCTCTTACTGGAGCTGTGAAAAGCTCAAAGAAATTGATGTCTAATTCTGATCAAATTTGTTGAAGATATGTCTCTTGGTATCATACTTCATTAGCTGCTATATTGCAATAGTAGATGTTGCACTTCTCCAATTCCTGCTTTTCTTTTTGGTTTAAAGGGAAGCCTGGAAGTTATTTCTGAATTACTAAAGTCTATATGATGAGACAACACCATAAACTAAAGCAGATATGCTCGTTTTTATCAAGAATTTGGCAGCACAGGAGGGAAAAGGACAGGGGTGGAAGGGACTTTAGTAGAAAGAAGTTTACTGAATGAGAGAGGGGACTGGGTATCCCCCTCCTTCAGCCGTGTGCTGGACTGTGTGCTCTTGGAGAGCGCCCAGGTCGGCGAAACGCTCGCCACACCACACGCATTTAAACTGTGCGTCCCTGGAGTGAACGCTCTGGTGCTTGGCCAGGTGTTCCCGCTGCTTGAAGCCCTTGTCGCAGCTGGCGCACTTGTATGGCTTCTCTCCAGTGTGAACACGCCGGTGCCGGTTCATCTCTGACGAGTACTTGAAGCGCTTCTCGCAGTCGGGGCACTTCAGAGGCTTCTCGCGGGACGGGTCGCAGCGATGCTGCACAAACTCAGAGGAGGAGAGGAAGCGGCGGTCACACAGGGAGCACTTGAGTGGCTTCTCGTTGCAGTGGGTGGTCTGGTGGCGCTGCAGAGTGGTGGCCTTCTTGTAGGCCTTGCCGCACACGTCGCACTTGTACGGCTTGTCAGGGTTGGTGGGGGTGCTGGAGCTTTCGCCACACTTGTGGCGCAGTAGCTCTCCAGACTGGCTGAAGCCTTTGCCGCAGGAGGCACACTTGAAGAGGTTATCCATGCCGTGTACGTGCTGGTGGTAGAGCAGGTGGGACGGCTGCAGGAAGCCCTTGTCACAGAGGTTGCATTTGAAAGGACGGTCTGCGGAGGCTGTGTGTGTGCGTCTGTGGCGCACCAGGGCGTACTGCTGCTTGAAGCTCATCTGGCAGTCGTCGCAGTGGTAGGGCCGCTCCTCAGAATGGGTGCGCTCGTGCTGCCGCAGGTCGGACGGACGCTTGAAACCCTTGCCGCAGGTGGCGCAGCGGAAAGGCCTTGCGCCCTGCGGCTGGCACTGGTGGTGCAGCAGCTCAGAAGACTCCTTAAAATGTAGCTCGCACATGTTGCACTTGAAAAGGTGTTCGCCGGAATGGGCATACATGTGGCGCACCAGGTGGGAGCGGTGCTTGAAGCTCTTCTCGCACACGGCACACTTGAAGGGCCTCTCCGAGCTGTGTGTGCGCTGGTGGTGTGCCAGGTGGGATGACTGGCTGAAGCTTTTGTCGCACGTCTCGCACTTGAAGGGCTTCTCGCCCGTGTGAACGCGCTCGTGACGTGTGAGCTCCGACAGGTGACGGAAGCCTTTGGCGCACACGGAGCACTTGTACGGCCTGTAGGGTGCTGAAGACTCAAAGGTGGGTTGACCAGAGGTGCCCACGGCGGCACTGCTGCTGGCTGATGCGCCATCGTTAGACGGCTGTCCTGGGTTATTTGTGGATGAGGTGGGGGTGGCGTTGCCAGACGAGCCAGGCCGGTAGGTCTTCTCGCAAATGGAGCATTTCATGGGGTTGGTGCTGTTGTGAGCATTATGGTGCTGTGCCAGGGATGTGAGCAGGGAAAAGCCCATCTTGCACACTCCGCACACAAAGGGCTTCTGCTCCACCTGCACACACTGGTGCTCCAGCAGATCTGTGGCCTGGTGGAAAATCTTCAGGCACTGCGTGCACTGGAAGGAGCGATCCTGACTCACCATGCATTGGTGCTCATGAGGGTTGGCCAGGTGGGAGATGTCATGACCACAGGCTCCACATTTGTGTCCTCCCTCGCTCCCCACCTGCAGAGACGGCTGCTGAGCCTGTGCCGGGTGCTGCTGCTGGCTATGTTGCTGGCTGTGGTGTTGCTGCTGCTGCTGCTGCTGCTGCTGTTGCGTCTGCTGCTGTTGCAATGCGGCGTCCGGCTGCAGGACTATGCCGTAAACTGCACAGCCGAGGGCATTCTCCGCCCCTGGAGGTATGGTGTGGACGACGGGAGGTGGGGCAACAGCATGCTGCTGCCACGCCTCCGTCATCCGTGCCCTGGTGTATGGATTCAGCTTGGTGCCGTAGTGCGACCTCTTACCGTGAGAATCCAGGGGGAAGGGGTTGTTGGACTGGCCGCGATGGGACAGGTGGGGGGGCAGAGAGGAACTTATTTTGACGGTTCAATGGACCACCACAAGAGAGAAAAATGTCAAGAGGATCCGTGAACCCCGAAAGCTGCCGGGCGTACTTGTTGGCCCCTGGAACCTCAGACCACAGTGTGTGTCACCATCCTTCGCGTCGAGAAAATTGCAGAGTTTTGAAAATTGCAATGCAGTACCCGTCCGTCTTCAGACTTCCCTCAGCTCCTGTAAAGACAAAAAAAGAATTCTCTGTAAATAAAATGCTTTTTTCTTATTTAAAGGAATAACTGCTGTTCAAAATGTCCTTTTATTTAAGGTAACACAAAGGCAAAATAATTCATTTCCCACAACGGCCAATTTGGCTAATTTCCCACCTGTAGGAGTAAAGAAGGGTTCTCTCATTTAAATGCATGCATTCAATGATTTTGGTTTTCCATGAAGTTATGGCATTTAGGTCAAGTGGATGAACAGCACAAATCTCTCAGGCTGCATTTTAAAACATTTGGAAGTAATAAAGGGCTCTTGTCTAATGTACATTTACGGCATTTAGCATATGCTTTTATCCAAAGCGACTTCCATTCCTAACTCCAGGTGACAGTCTCCCTGGAGCAACTTGGGATTAAGGGTCTTGCTCAGTGGTGGTATGCTGAAGGTAGGATTCGAACCTGTGACCTCTTGGTCCGGAGTCAAGTATCCTACCCACTGAGCGAACACCAACCCATGAACATTAGTGCATACTAAAATTGCAGATGCATACTAAAATTAAGTCCAAGAGTGAGGCTAACTGAGCTAACATGGTCCATTTTGAAAAATATCCAACCTGTGGGAGTAATAAAGGGCCGATTTATTTACATAAATATCAAATGTATGCATTTTTAACTGAGTTAAAATTAAGGTTGAGGATAACAGAGCTGGCTGAAGTGAGACAACGTTTTTGTTTCTAAAACAAGCTTTACATGAATCTACTACTTTTTGATCAAGTGGATGAACAGCACAAAGTTCTCAGGCTGCGTTTTCCCTTCCAGGCAGCCCCTGGTTGGAGGGGGGGGTGATGTTAAGGCTCCCTCTCCGGGGCTCTGCCGCATCCATGTTTGGCTGGACAAGAAAAGAGGGCGGCGGAAGAAAAGAGCGACATTGTCTCGGGACAGAAAGGTTTCTACCTTTCCAACATGTCATAACAGAAAGAGATAATAGCCCTTGAGTGATTTAAATGGGGCACTCGGAGTGTGAGAACAGCTTGAACACTCAGGAGGAGGAGGAAAAAAAAGGAAAGTTGATGAATTAATGTAGCCGGGCTTCGAACCGATACGCATTTGTTTACCTTCTAAAAAACAGAAAAACGTTTTACTTCTGGATTTAGGTGGCCAACTGATGATCTTAACCAAAACTAAACACCTCCCCTGTCAACAGAGTAGTAGAAAATCAGACAAAGGGGGCTCCTTTTGTCCTTTTTTGATAAAAAGGCCATTTGCACTGCTAAGGTTAGCATTACCCACACGAGCTAACTGGCTAACCACGCGTAAAACAGAGACGGGACATACTTTTTCTACAGAAATACGACCGCTTTCATACCTTTATGACCTCGTTTGTCGATGTTAGACTCTCTGTTGTTGTTTTTCAGCTGCGAAGTTTAAAACAGAGGCTCTGGAAATAAAGGCCCAAATCTAATCCTCTGACTTTCCTGGTCTGGTCGGGCCGTAGGCCGCTGTTCTCGCTCCGGCCGCGGGTTTGGAAAAAGCACCCAAGGAGAGTCTTGGCCTGCAGCGCTCCTAGAATTGTTCTGTAGCTTTCTCGATTCGTCCAGTCCCAAGTGAAAAGTACTCATGAGCACACTCTAAACTTTATTCTGGCCCGAAACGGTTCGTTTGCCCCAGAAAAAAACAGAACCGCTTCTCAGGAAACCCGACGAATCACAATCGGACAACCTAGATTCAGTTCAAGGAACCGATTCTTTCAAACGATAGGGAAAGACGACATTTGAGTCATTGAATCGGTTCGTTTCAGATGTCATTTACGGTAATATAATTACACTTCATAAGTATTGTTTAGTAGTTCACACCACAAACAACAATATATATATATATATAATATAAGATTAAATAGGATAAGAAAGAACATTATTTAATCCGACGAAATATATTTGGTCATTAGCATGCTCAGTGCAACAAGAATAATAAAAGATAATAAGCCAATAGATAAAAAAAAAAAAATACAATAGTGCAACACAATTCCAAGAACACTATTGTAATAAAATAACTAACACTGACATTGTAAAGATGTGGATTAGAATACTGTACTAGTAGAATAGTGGTAATGCAGCAAGAAAGTAACAAAATAAGGTGACGGGATTAAAATTCAAAAACATTCAGTCAGTTCACAGATGAAACAGTTATATTGCACAATCCAGTGAACAACATAAAAACTTTAAAACTTCCCCTTCAGGAGGAGTTATAAATTATATTTGTCACATGTAGAAAGGATTTACTGTGGCGTTCAGCTCTGCATTTTAAACTCACTCCTATTCATAATGCACCATGCCACCAACTCCGTGGACCCAGTTTGTGGAAGAACCTTTTCCATTCCAGCGTGACTGTGTCCCAGTGCACAAAGCGAGCTCCATGAAGACATGACCGTTGGGATGAACTGGAACGGAGATTGTGATCCAGACCTTCTTGTCCAACATCAACATCAAAAATGCTCTACAGAATGAATGGGCACAAATTCCCACAGAAATTGCAGAATCTTGTGGAAAGTCTTCCAAGAAGAATGGAAGCTGTTAAAGCTGCAAAGTGGGACCGAGTCCATATAAAAGTATATAGGTTTGAATGTAGTGTAATTAAAGTCCATGTAGGTGTATAGGTCAGGCGTCCCAATACTTTTGTTCATATACTGTATGTTAAATCTCGTGAAGACTCGGTTCAACTGATTGACTCATTAGAACCGACTGATTAGAAGGATGCCAATGCTCGGTCCTTATCTCGGTGCACCGGAACCTGTGATAATTTGATCTTAAGTAAAGATTAGAAAATGTGAATTTGTTGTTTTTTGCTTCCAAAAATTAATAACATCTTCCTTTCAAGTATTTTTAATATCCTTAAAGGTATTTGTCAGATCACAGGCATAACGTATCATGTGATGACAAAAATATGTATTATACATATAAATGTTGCTCATCATTGAAACGTTACACCTGATTATACTGATATTAGAGGTTGTCTGTGCAAGCAAACAATTTCGGTTTATTCATTTCTATTTTTATTTGTTTTAAGCCCTGAGCCAAGTGATAGGAACCATTTCAAACTGAGCATGTTGAAGGGGGGACTTCGTAACAAGGAGGCACGTTTTGTTTACAATGTGAGAGACAGATCTTGGACTCTTTTTCGATTAAAATCGCTTTATATAACTTTATACATTATTTTGTTAGCAGTATAACCGTCCTATAGTGAGTTTTACGCCGTGTCAGGATTACTGCAACTTCTGATTTACCGTTTTATTGTTGATGTCGTTAAGTAGTTTTATATCTCTTTTTGTGTGTTTTTTTAATAAATGTATTTAACGTCTGAATAATGTCTGTAGTCTAGTATATAAGTGCCTCTACAAAATGGAGCTTTAATAAAAGGCTGCTGTATTAGTGCAGTAGAGAAGGAGCAGAAACGTCACAAAAGAGAAGGTGAGCAGCTTTTCCCCCTCCATTAAAACAAAATATATAAAAGATTTCTATCTAAGATTTCTATCTTTGAACATTTTTAAAGCACTGTGTTCATGCACTTTGTTCAGAATATTAAAATGCATTTGAATTCCCTTTTCTTTTAAAAAGAGATGATATTGTATAATATTTCAGCTATCTTTGGGGCAAAGTAAAATATTTTATTTTACATTGTGCATTGTTTTAATGCTAAATAAATATCTTTTTAAAAAATATATTTCCCCCCAATACACACATCCATTTTTTATATGTCTAGATTATGTAGTGTACATTTTGTACTGTACTGTTGGTCTAGTATTTTATTCTATTCTATTGTTTTCTTAATTTTTGCTTCTCTTAACTGTTCTGTCCACTTTCTGCCATGTCCAAGGAAATTTCTCACTGAGTGACTAAGACAGGTTTATCTTATCTTATCTTAAAATTCCCAGAAACATGATACACCTCCTACCCGCTGCACACACTTGAGTAGTTAGAATCACCGCTGTCCTGAGAACTGTTTAAAAGAGTAGTTCAATCACTGTTGCTTACAATTAATGAAAGCCAGTAATCACTGGTTATTATAATTCATATGATATTATGCAAATTGGAGACTCCTAGTGCCCAATCATTTCTAGCAGCTTTAACACTATTCAGTTGTAAAAAAAAAAAAATGGCAGGGGAGATTTTTCGGGATCATCTGTTTTTCTGACAGCTCTGCACTGTGTTTCCAGAATGCTGGTCAATTACAGCAGCAGCAGTTCTGAAGAGGAAAATGAAGATGTTGGTGTTCATGGCAGAAAGCGGCAGAGACCGAGCGGGACACATGTCAGTCCTCCGTGCAGGAAGAGGGAGCGCCCTGGAGTCCAAAATGACCCAGAGAACAGGTTTGGTGCGTTACCGTGAGAACTTTGAAGTGCGCTGGTTTTTGTTTGTTCCATTAACTGATCTCCGTGCTTCTCACAGGCCCAGCAGGGAACGCGGTGAAGACCCTGGAGAGACAAGGGTGAGCAGCTTCAGTCAGCTTGGTCCTCAGCTTCCTCTGCCCTCCAGCCTCCTGGACATGTTTCAGGACTCTGAGGAGCAGCACGTAGACGACCGCTCGCAGCACGGGGGGCGACAGCGGTCCTTCCAGCATGAGCGTGGAAGCTGGGCCACTTACGTTTATTTGGCTTGTGAGTGTCCACATACTCCTCCAAGAGAACATAACTTAGTTTGGAATTCAGCTTTAAGGTGATGCCAGATCTGCAATTTTCTGTCTACATTCTCAGTGACAGTGTTGCCTCCTAAGTGGACAGTTCAGTTTGATTTCACAGACGTGTGATTGACTTTAAGTTAGATTGTGTTGTTTAAGTGCTCCCTTGTTTTTCTGGAACAGTGTGTATATATATAGATCACCCCCCCCCCACACACACACACACACACACACACACACACACAGAGACTGAGACAGGTTTAAAATGTGCGTGAACCGGACAAGTCCCTGAAATATCAAGGTGAAATACATCACAGCTTGCGTAGTGTAGACTCAAACTTATTTGTCCTGGGGACCAGTCATGTCAGGCTTTGGGGCTGCAGGGCCCTGCACATATGCACATATGACCCCACATATGACTTTTAACATAAATTAAATTACATGTCTTGTCACCCACAGTTTTAATGTGAAGGGTGTGTCTGCTTTCTCACCACTAACCGGTCGAAACGAGGAAGACACGCTGACAGAGACACTTGGAGCGTGTTTCCTGAGCCTGTTTCTGTCTTTCGTTTTCGTGGCTCTCGTGACGTGTGTGTGTGTGTGTGTGCGTCCATGAAAAGTTTGGAGTGAATGAGACAAAGGGTGGGAATGCTAAACATTCTAGAATGCTGAAACAAGGGGCGGGCCGTGAAGTCGAGGGGGCGTGGCGGGGCACGCAGTGACAACATCGCTGAGATCAGACCTGATCTGACTGAATTTTGATTGGTGCAGAAGCGAGTCTCCGCGGACCAGCAGGAACCTTCTCATGGACCGGCACCAGTCCGCGGCCCATAGTTTGAGAAACGCTGGTATAGACCCAGCTCCCTCTGTCCGGGTGGTGTGGGGTGGCGTTAAAGGCGCTTTTTTTTTTATTGCGCGATAAGAATCTCGGGCCGTTAATGGCCCAGCACTAATATATATGTATGTATGTGTGTATATGTATATGTGTGTGTATATACTATATGTACTATATACTATATATACTTATATGTGTTGGACTTCCAGGATTTACATCAACCTTACACAACTTTGCCAGTTTTGACTCTGTTTGATGAAACCTGCAGTTGTTCTGTGTTGTAGAAAAGCTTATTGTGACATAACTAATTATAATAACAGTAAAATCTCATCCTGCCACTCTCAGATGAGCCAGAGGACGTGTTCCTGGAGCTGCTGGACGAGCTGAGAGTTGCTGCTGAAGCTCACGGCGTGTCCTTCACCATGGCGCAGGAGTTCCACGTCAGCGTTTCTAAAACCGTGGTCCTGCGGCACCACTGGATCCAGCCGTTCGTGCAGGCGCTGCGTGCTGACCTGGCGCGGTGCAGGAGGTGGGTGTTCTGTGTGAAAACCAGGGACGAAACATGCACTGACCAGAAGACAGCGACTCCACCACAGTTGTATAGTTGTATTCCATATCTTGTTGATTGTGTAAATAAGTATTCATCCTCTACAGATAATGTCTTGACACTGTAAGGTGAAATTATTGTTTATTTCCCAAAATTAACATATTCCAGAACAAATGTAATGAGAACAAAATATATTGGCTATGTACCAAACTTTTAGCACATTTATATTAGCATTATAATATATATACAATATTTCAGTGTATTTTCTGTAAAATACACTTTTTTTTAGATTATTTTCAGATGCAAAAGTCAAAAAGATGGTACATTTGTTTTACTGTTTGTGTTCCGCTATTGTATTTTGAAGAATAGAGCTCATCATGGATGCATCAGTTCCAAAATACACCAGTCGAAAGTTTGGACACGCCTTCTCATTCAATGTTTTTTCTTTGTTTTTATTATTTTCTACATTGTACATTAAAACAACAAACTAAATGATGAAGGAACACATGGAATTATGTAGTAAACAAAAAAAGAGTTAAACAAACCAAGGGGATGATGGACTGTTGTTTTTTTACTTATTAAGTGGTTCTTGCCGTAATGTTCAGTAGAACCATAGTGGAACAGGATCACTAACTGTGGACCAACCCGACCATCACAACTGATGATCCCAAACACAGCAAGAAGGAGAGAAACTCCACTAATGAACTCTTGACGAAGAACTCCTGTTAATTAAACACCATTCCAGGTCGATTCCTCATTAATCTGAGTGAAAAAATGCTGT
The DNA here is from genome assembly GCA_037974425.1 of Phenacogrammus interruptus. Lineage (NCBI taxonomy): Eukaryota > Metazoa > Chordata > Actinopteri > Characiformes > Alestidae > Phenacogrammus > Phenacogrammus interruptus. The sequence continues at coordinate 17,691,208 of JBBPCW010000031.1, forward strand.
CATCAGAGCAATAGATGATGTTTTCAATATGAATCTATAATGTAGCCGATAATAAAAACAAAGGAAATCGCTGAATGAAAAGGTGTGTCCAAACTTTTGATTCACACTCCTCCTGTATCTAACTGTGGTGACTGTTTTTGCAGGTTTCTGTGTCTGGCGGATAAATTGAAGGTCTACACCAACAGTGAAAAAACAAGGTATGTTCTGGTTTCTGTTTCAGTGTGTGTTCAGAGCTCGGTCACTTGATCAGAAAGTATCTGAATGTCACTGTCGAACCCACTGCAGGACGTTTCTTGGGCTGGAAATTTCCACAGGACGGACGCAGCTGCTCGAGGCAGTGAGAACAGTGGACCAGACCATGAAGGAGTTCAGTCTCAGCACCTTCTACAAGGTCCTGTCCATAAACTTTTTTATTACTTTTCTAATAGAATTATCTTTATTTTCTAATCAAGGCTGGAAACATTTCTCAGGCAGGTTGTGCTTCCATTGCTCGTTTGCTACATTAGCCTTGTAGCTCCTATGCAAACTTCAGACATGTCTGGTTGATGACTACATTTAAATGAAGGGGAAAGTTGTGTAATTAGAATTTTTGCCGGAGCATCACTTGAGTACTGATCCTTTGAGTCCGTCTCCTCTCACAGGATCCGTCCTTCCACGTGAGCTTGGCCTGGTGTGTCGGAGATCTCACCGAGAAACTGCAGGGAAGATGTTTATCAGAGCTGCAGGTACAAACCTGAGCACACAATCATTACGGCAAAATAATTTAGAACCCCCTGACTGAGCTGTGAGAACCCCCTGACTGACCTCAGAATCCCCTGACTGAGCTGTGAGAATCTCCTGACTGAGCTGTTAGAGCCTCCTGACAGAACTCAGAACCCCCTGACTGAGCTGTTAGAACCCCCTGACTGAGCTGTGAGAACCCCCTGACTGAGCTGTTAGAGCCTCCTGACTGAACTCAGAACACCCTGACTGAGCTGTTGGAGCCTCCTGACTGAACTCAGAACCCCCTGACTGAGCTGTTAGAACCCCCTGACTGAACTCAGAACCCCCTGACTGAGCTGTGAGAACCCCCTGACTGTGCCTTTAGAGCCTCCTGACTGAACTCAGAACCCCCTGACTGAACTCGGAACCCCCTGACTGAGCTGTGAGAACCCCATGACTGTGCTGTTAGAGCCTCCTGACTGAACTCAGAACACCCTGACTGAGCTGTAGTGTGTTGCTCTGTTCAGGGTCTGGTGGAGGGCCATGAGGACGGACCCTTCCAGATGAGGTTTAACTGTCAGGAGCTCCGGTGTAAAACAGGGAATAAAGTCTTCCTGTTCCCTCTGCAGTGACAACAAAATACATTCAAAGGCCTTCTAGCAATCCAGCTTCAGGACTGACAACGTGAAAGGAATCTTTATCTATGTAAAACTAAGCAATAAAATATTTTTTTACTGAATATACTAGCTTTAAACGTGTTTTTTCTCTTTCAAGGGGTTCTATGGTCATGCGTTTTTAACAGATGAGGGATCTACATCAAAATTTCTTATAAACTTTTGAGATTTTGTTTTATGTAATTTCAGATGATTTCTTTTTGTCCGTTTATGTCATGCTGGCTATTCAAATGTTAATTAAAATGAAAGCAAAAGTGTTTTTTTCACATTAGTGACCCTACATGTGTAAATATGTAAATGGTGCTTAAAACACCTCACTTTCAGAACTACAGAACTGACACATTAGTTTCATCATTCATAACTGATGTAATAGTAAGTTTTTATGGAATAATTCACAGTAGACACTGAATAATTGATATTAGATACCGAATAACTCAAAACTAGTTATTTTGTGTCTGTGAATGCATGCACTGAATATGGACATCGAAATAATGTACTGAATACATCATATTACAAAATATTCAATATCTCCTATGTATTATTCAGTACATAGTTTGAATGCCCATATTCAGTACATACATTTATAGTATTCAGTACATTTTTGTATACTTGTTTAGTACTAGTAATTATTTAGTACCTTAATTTTTTTTGGATATACTAAAATTACTGAATAATTAATGGTAGATACTAAATGATTTAACAGAGATACTGAAGAATCCATAATAGATCCTAAAAAATCTGATTCTGAATTCTGAATGCATGCTGTGTTTACGAGGTGCCGGTGTCAGTCTGAATTCATTTCTTTCATTTCTGCAACATCCTGACCAGTGAAACCAAGGCATGACTTTGTTCCTCATTCAGGGAGGACTTTACCGCAGTGTGTGTGTGGGTATGTATATGTGTATGTGTGTGTATGTATATATGTGTGGGAGTGTGTATATGTGTGCCTATGTATGCATATGTGTGTGTGTGGTTATGTGTGTACATATGTATATTTGTGTGTTTATGTATCTATGCATGCATGTGTGTGTCTATGTATGTGTGTATGCACGTATATATGTGTGTGTTTTTGTGGTTTCACCTTTCTGAACCAGGCTTGCAATGGTTTATGTAATTGTATCCTTCCTGCACAAGCGACAGATGAGTCACACACGAACACACCGCTGTATTTACAGAACATCTTTCATTACAATCAGAAACATCAGCACAGAGAAACAACACACTGATCAGAGCAGGTTCTGCTGTAGCCTCGCTCTACATGGTCTCTTTCTCTCTCTCTCTCACACGCACACACACACACACACACACACACACACAGATAGAGGCTTTCTGTGTAGACATTGCTGTTAAAACATACAAAAATTGCCCAACTGAGTTTTTAGCCTTCAGGGGAGAAAAGGCTCTGTGGAGCAAAAAAGGTCCTAGAAAATGTGCAAACAGGTTCAGTAGTGAATCCTCAAACCACTCAGGCCGTGAAACAGGCCTAGCCTCGCAGACGGCACGGGAAACGGCTTCATTCGATAAACAAAACACTGGCAGTTTAGCTGGGGCAATAGTTTTCGATTGTTTGGTCTTTGGTTCAAGAACTTCAGTTAAAAGCTGGTGACCTACAGTTATGCTGCTCTCTAGCACCACCCACTGGACCAAACCCAATTTGGGCAACTTTAAATCTGCGCATCGACACTCAAAAATCTGCACCTGGGAAAAAAAAATCCATGAAAATTAATCTATATGGCTTGTATAATAAGTGCATGCAAATCAGCAGAGTTTAAAAGAACATAAAAAATTACAATTAATGACACAATTAGTCTGACAACCAATCTGGTGAGGAGACCCTGAACCAGTTTCCTTCCTCTCACAGGCTGTGGCTGCAAAAGTCAGTATACTGGTGGTGCTGAATGCTGAGTGGTTGGAACTCCTTTATCTAGGCTCCTTGTATCTTTAGGCACTTCGAGGTAAAACATTTGTTCCCATTTCTCTTATTTAATCTCCTAAGGGTGACAAAGATCGGACAGTTTGACTGGAATAAAATAGTATTTTTTTCACCAACAAAGTGATTCAATGCTAAATATAAAGCAATAATTGGTGGCTCAAGACATTTGTACAGTACTGTATATCATGTGTCGAATGTAAAAGACACAAATGAGCCGTTTTTTCCCGTTTGAATGCGATCATACATCCCGAAGGCAGTTCCAGTCACTGTGGGCTGTTTTTGATCAACTAATCCTGTGCAGGCCGTCATGTGACAGAGCTCCAGTTTAATGAAATGTCCTTGTTCGACTGGTTCGCTGAGCTTTTTGGAAGAAAAATGAAAAGTGTAGTTTCATTCCAGTGGGGATTAACGGAATAATGGCGTGCACACGCCGGCGGGGAAAGCAGGAGGGGTAACTTTTAACCAGGATAAAACAGAGCCACTGCTTTACAGCTTCAAAAGGTACACCAAGTAAGATTTCCTCTCAAAAATGAACAAAATAATGTTGTGTAATGAACAGAACTTCTATGCTGAAGAGAGCAGCATTAAAGGGGAATTCTTCAAAATTTAATCGAAAGTGTTTGGTTCATTGTAGGGATTTCTTTAGAGTGGAGGGGAATGGAACCAGACAAAACGCGCCCCAGTGAAGCTCCATGTGTCTGAGTGTTTATATGCATGTTAATCATGTAAAATAGTGAAACTGAACTAAATCTCTTTTCTTTGGGGACTATTTTACAACTCCCTGGATGTATCCCTCCACCATGAATGGGTTTAGTTTTAGGACCAAAATCTTCTCAGAACAACATCTCAGAATCTCTCCCAGAACCATCTGATAACGAACTTTCTGGGAGGAGCTTTTAGAGGCAGACGTCTGATTCCATTCACCTCCACTGTGGATAGTTTTCTAAACCCACCATGAAACTCTGTTTACATCGTAACCACTTAATTCATTTAAAAAGTTGGTTGAAATCCCCTTTAATGGAAGTTGAAGTCATGTCATTAAAACCATCCAGCAGTAAAACAACATCAGAAATGTGAAAATATTCCTTGGAGCCCCTTTAAACCGAGCCCTGTCTGGCCAACGGTAGTGAAAGCATGTGGCTGCTTTAGTTCTCAGATTAGACCTTTCTCTGAAAGTCTCTTGGGTCTGAGAGTGAGAGTTGTGTAAAAACGTGTGTAAGATGCAGTAAATACATGAAGACAGGGTTTGAATAAATGGGTCTTGCTATGAGAAAGAGTGATGTCTGAACATCCTATCCAGATCCAAAACTGACAAAACAAAAAAGATCCACAAATCACTCCTGAATATGAAGGCGTTTGCATTTCTTTGAAAACATTTGACTGGATTTTAACATTTTTCACCCTGAAAATTTGCCATTTGCCTTCATTTCTTACTGCAGCGAGTAAAACAACCTTTGAATTTTTTTTTTTTTCAATTTTAATACTTTATTTATCCCGGAGGAAATTGCTCATTCTCTGCATTTAACCCATTCACTGAGTGAAGCAGTGGGCAGCCAGGAACACGGCGCCCGGGGAGCAGTGTGTGGG
>JBBPCW010000031.1:17708620-17718985 GCA_037974425.1 Phenacogrammus interruptus
GGACTGATTAGTGATCAGCTGAATCCCATCTTATTTAATGAGGGAAAGTATAAAAACACTGCTGTGATCGACTCTCTCCTCTCACAGTGAGACCAGTTGGATGTGAAACACTACTAGAAGTTCCTCAAAGCTCATCATTGCCATTTAGTTTAAGAGAGAACGAGAGATTTGTTTTCTTTGAATTATTCATTTTCTGTAAACGCTGCATCATTTCTCTTAGTCTGATATTTCTTCATTTCCTTTAAAATTATGCTTTAAAGAACAATATTTTTATTTGGAAAGGAGGAAAAATATTGTCAGCAGTTCTTAAAAACTAAGACAAAGGTGTTCAGTTCTATACTTGCAGATATACAAGATAAAAACTGAGAAACTGAACATTTTTGCAGTGCTCTCATTTTTTCTGAATCTGTAGTCAGCAGTATTTTCCAAAGCTAAAATCTCATTTGATGTGGAACGTTGGAGTGAAGTGCAAAGAACTTTTGGCGCAGCGCTAGCAAAGGATGCTAAAAACAACAAAAGGACTGTGACAACATCTGCAATGGTGCCAGCAGCTGGAATGACAGGGATTCTGTCTAATTGGCTCTGCTAGGAGTCTCTCCGGGTTGGTGCGTGCCTCGTGAACAGAACCTACAGCGATTCGGCAGTACTTACATCCTATATGTGCGATACATTATTCTGTCCAGGGAGCAGCGAGAGAGAAAAGCAATCATAAAGGAAGAGAGAGAGAAACAGGCTCAGGTTTAAGAGACATGACATGCAATGAAACAAGAGGACAGAATGATGAAACCTGGAGGGGTCACTGCAGTCACTAACCACTGCACTTGCCAACATGTGGATAATCAGTCAATCAATCAAGGCAGGTTTGAGGTCTGAAGTTTACTTCTTCCAACCGAAACTACTAATTCTGGGCAACTATTAAAAATTTGAATCAGGATTAAGCACATTGGTTATACGCCAAATTCAATAAGTAGTGTATTGTGCACTTTTATTTTTAACGTACTGTATATGAACGAAAGTGCAATAACATTTTATCTGTAAACCCTTCAAATAAATAAGGAGCTTTTTAACAGCAGCATTCCCATAAGAGTGATGTGAAGTGGTCGAGCACAAAAAAGCAACAAGCTTTGAAAATACTAGTAATTAAACGGTGAAATGTGCGATAAATTGTTGGTGTTAATGCATCATCTTGTTTATCTATTTACTCATCTTCTTCAGCCCTAGAAACTATTTATTGCTTGTCAATTGTTACTGTGATGTCCTTCTCTGTAATACTGAGATCACAGAAGGTTGCAATATGCAAATGAGCCTCTTAACCAATCAATGTTTCTGACAGGATGACCAATCACAGCTCCAGGTGAGTTACTGGGAGTTCTGATGAATCGAGGTCTTCATGAAATCCAACAAAAGTGGCCGAGGCGTTTAAAAAGGGCATTCTACACTTTCCATCTACTTCATTTTTTCTCCGATGTTGGATGGATTTATGTGCCAAAAAGATTTCATAAATCATTCTTACATAATTAATTCTTTTTTGTTGCGGTACCTTTAAAGCTGATATATGTAAATGATCACAGAAATGGAAGCTCAGCATGGTTTTAACTGTAGGCCTGAATCTAACAGACTTGCTTATGTGGTCTTTGATACTGTAGAACATTGTTTGCTATAAAAACTGACAGCGGAGACAAAAACACAGGCTCTAAGACAGCGGCCAGAATATGACATTTCTATCAATTTCTGCAGACAACAGATGAACCAGGCTTTAGTTGTGCTAGAAATAATTAACTCTGCTGAGGTCCCTTAGTGGCACATTTGCATCTAATATCTGGCATGGCTTTATTAACCACTCGGCATTAGAAGCTGTTTGTTTAGGAATTTCAAAGACACTCATTTCCAATCCGGTCCCTGAACATGACCACTTTCAGAATGACCTACGTATTAATCATTCAAGCAGAACAAAGAACGTCTAACTGAAGTCCTGAACCAGCAAAGAACCAGGAGCAGATGATCAGTATACTGGTGGTGCTGAATGCTGAGTGGGTGGAGCTCCTTTATCTAGGCTCCTTGTATCTTTAGACACTTTGCAGCCTGTCAGTAAAACATTTGTTCACATTTCATTTATTTATCCCCCCCATTAGTATGATAAAGATGAAAAAAGGGTGGTTTGAGACTTTTGCACAGTACTGTATGAGAAGAAATGTCTGTAAGGCACAATAACTGCATTAATTTTGTAATTTAGCAGTTCATATTACTTTACCACTGTCAAAAAGACTGCAGATTCGGCCTATAGTCTAATCAGAATATGAACTTTTCTGTGGCTTAAATGTGCTGACCAAGGTCACACTCCTTTTCTGGACTTGTTGCGGTTCCTTCTTTAGTAGAACGTACTTGAGTTTGTTGGGCACCTCCTCCTGTGCAGGCTTGCGGAGGAACGTGGCGTTGGGATTAGTCTGGTGCTCCCTCTGTGCTCTCTCCGGTTTGGTCGAGGCAGCGGGGGCCTTTTTAGCCGAGCGCTTGATTCTTTCCTCCAACATGCTCATGTCCTTCTCCGACAGCTGAGGAGCAAAACAACTTAAATAAGTTACCGATTCTAAACATGCACACATTTTCTCACCATCTTACCATGAGCAGTGGAGGTACGTGGTACGAGACATACAATTATGTCCATATCCATACTCAAAGTATATGGCAGAGATGCACCAACTGTGAACTTCAGCCGCCTTTAAGCCGCAAATATTCAGATTACTGTATAACATCATGGCAGGACCTTCTCTGTCTGAATATGGTGTCGACTCGTGTGTAAAAACATTACTTCAGAACCACTTTTAGCCACAGACTCACCAGCTTAAAGTGTTCCACTGAATACCACAGAAAACCCCTCCTTCCCACTGACATCAGACTCTACAACTCCTCCCCCATTACACACCCACCCATAATACTCCAACTCCTCCCCCTGTCATGCACCCACCCATCAAACTCTATAACTCCTCCCCATCACAAAAACAGCAGACTCGTTCACATACTTTCTGTATACTTAGCAAAAATAATGCACACATTATCTTCACACAATGATAGTTTTAAGTGTCATGTGCAGCAGTCTATTATGTGCAGTGCTGTGCTATGTTCTTACCAGATGCTAAAACATTATGTTTTTATATATCATATGTTGTTCGCTGTATTACTACTTGGTCAATATTGCTTTTTAGTTAGCAATTGTTAGTTGTTAGTACTGAAATATGACTGATTTTCTAAAAGTGCAATAACTTATTCCAAACTTGCGTTTGTGTCAATAGTTTTCCACTCAGCTGTGTTGCTTATAGATAGATATTACACCAAGCATTTCTGTATGCAGCATAGTCTATTCATTCTGGGATTGTATCCTTTATACAGATTTTTATTTAGATTTTATTTAGACATTATTTATTATTGTTCTTGTATAACACTTATGACAATGAGATGGCATTGTGTTATGCAGTGGTCTTACATTGCCGATGAGTTTGAAGACCTGGTCTCCACAGACATTGTACGCTGCCACCACTGTGTTAAGTGCTGCGTTGCGCACTGTTGTGTCTCTGTCCCCAATGTGAACAGCAATGTCTTTCAGAGCCTTGGCAGGCGTCGGCTGACACACATTCATACCGTAATTCTCAATCAGGCACCCCAACTCCTCAAGACATTCTGGAATTGAAGACAATCACAATATTGTCAAAGGGAAGTAAATTATTAACATGTATAGTGTACACACTCACACACACACGCTTAAATGCTTACATCACTCAGGAGACCTATAATGATAAATTCATACTTAATTCCCCTTCATGTTTGTTTTTATGTAAATATTGATCACCTGAATCCTGACATTACAGCCCTAAGAAGCTCAAATAAGTGGTACAAGATTACCAGATCTCTGCTTGGCGTTCTTGGACTTTGTCCCCTCCATGAGGAACGGAAACATTTTGCAGGCAGAATAAACGTTACACAGCATGGTCAGAATGGCACGGACATCTTTGCGGACCACATCTTTCGACTCCCCAACCTGAACCCGAGGGACACGGAGAATGTGATTTAGTACTAAATATTTTGTACTAAAACCACACATGACATACAAAAAGCAGTGGTACAATTACATCCAACAACTGAGTGCTGTTCAAACAGAATTAGCCTCCACCTTATAAAGCTCCCATGCTCCACTGCAGAGGTGTGTGTGTGTGTGTATACAGATACACTAACCTTGAGGATGAGGTAGGGGATGAAAGAGGACGCCTCGTATTCGCTGAGGTGGTAGTTCTCTCGGCTGAGCATGGTGAAGAGGAGTTTGAGGAACTCCATGGCTTTCATCAGTATACTGGTGTTGGTGTCAAAGAACCGCAGCGTGAACCACTTCAGAATCAAGTCCAGGCAGCCAATCACAGCCTCTGCCTCCGGCTCCATGTGCTGAGGAAAGGAAGGAGAAAGCAAATGTCCCAGTTTATTATTAATGTAAATTTGTTTTTGTGCACACACAAAAAAACAACTACATATGAAAGTCGATGTATCCATTCATCCATCCATCATATATACACACACATACACACGTAAAACACCACATCATGCTTTTATCTGCTTATATACACAGTTTTAGTGTGTGTGCTCCTGTATGTATGCAGTCTTGTTTCCCCAGATCTGTGTGTCTGCATGGTCAACCTTGACCATGTAAACGTGCAAGAGAGAAGAGGGTGTGTGAGCGTGTGTGGGTGCATGTGTTTACAGCCCCCACACCTCAATCATAGCGTTGACGGCCTTGACGTGGCGCTGGAAGTCGTAGTGGAAGAGTTCGTCCTGCAGCCACTTTGCCAGGCAGGTGGACATCTGAGTCTTCAGCTGCTCCACATACTCGTCTCTCGGGGTGATGAAGTTCCACTTCAGGATCTACACAAACACCACAGACCCATTTACTAAAACTCAAACAGACAAACATTGCTTTAGATGATAAAGACTGTGACCAAACACGAATTAACAGTCAAACTGGTACAGTGGACCTTCAGTGCTTTCTCCTCCTTCATCCTCTGTTCCTTGCCGTTGGGCACGAGGATGAAAATGGGACCCGATTTGTCTTCATCATCTTTAGTGCTGGGCTTACCTGCAGCCTTCTTCCCCGCCACTCCCTGAAGGCGTTACGAGACATACAGCACGATTAATACACTCATAAAAATAAAGGCTTTTAAAAGGTTTTTGGCTCTTGCTGTTCTTTAGGGAGCCCAGTGGGTTTTTTTTTTTTTAACAAATTACACGGTAGAGCCTTTTGGCTCCTTACTTAAAATAGATCTAGACAGAAAAAGAAAGAAAAGTGGGGTCACAGACTAATTAACCGAATTAAAGAGTGGATAAAGCATAAATGGCATTTATGAATTAAGTGCTGCAGTGAGTCCACACCAAAATGTGACCCCTCGAGGTGAACCTGCCCCGTGACTCATGTTCAGGATGACTGAGATCTGGGTTTACCTGCTGGTTGCTAGGTTTGCCCCCCGAGAGCCTTTTGAGCTTAGCAACACTGTCTTTATCTACTGTCAGTTTCTGCTCCGTGCTGTTCATCTAGTCAGTGCAAAAACATCAGCTTCACCAAAAACTCTTTCAACAGGTTACTCAGGAAATTCACAGTAATTACAGAGTCCTGAGTGATTCATCATTAATGCACTCATGAGATCAGACATGAAAACTGCATATCCAGCACTGTGCGAAACTTTAGGACAGCTGGAGGTGGAGTAAACAGCTCTCATCCAAAAATGGGTGGGAATAGTGAACGTAGCCTCATTCACGGGCTGATTATTTGCTGTGGTTTAATTTAAAAATAAAGACATACGTCTTTTTTATAACTGGCCTGAGCTTTAGTGTCTTCAAGTCTGTTTATAAGTCCGCGGTTTGGGTTTTAGCTCTATGAGAATTACTTGTTGCTCTGTGCTTTGTTGCTTTCCAGCCTCCTCCTCCCTACTACACACGATTCACCCCTCAGCTCCCTCTCTCCATACATTACAGCGGCGACTCAAACATAAAGAAATCGAATTTTTAACTGATCAGTATTTAATATCTTAATATACGAAGTGTAAATCGAATATTAACAGAAGTTTTGCGTTGTAATTATAATTTGATGTATGTGAGTGTGTATGAGCGTTCCCATGCTCTCCTGGAAGAATGCCAGTATTTACAAGTTACCCTCCAGTACCTACATTATCTCATCAGTCCTTCATTAAATTAAATCAGGAGCTGCTGATGGAACTGATGGCAGGAAAGCAGAGATAATAAACAAAACTCAACAACATTAGAACAAAGATTTTCTCTGTCCACAAAGCACTAAACCAGCACCAACACAGCAACACCACCACCCCCTCCGACGCCCCCCCCCCCCATGACAACTAGAGCCCCAAATGTTTCCAGATTCTAACGACGCCTTTGTATTACTGATATAAATAAAGGTGGGTTTGTTATTGACTGTTCAGCAGTTCTGATACAATATTGTAGTATTTTCCTTTTCTGCAGACTTTATTAACGCACATTCCTCAAGCTCATAAGGCTTTACTGATATTTTATAGCATGTAATTACTGCAACAGCCAATTTGAGCAAGTAACAGCTTTGGCTAGAAGTACAGAAGTTTAAATGTTGTGCTCTCAGTGTTCAAAGAGGCCTGAAAGAATGATCAGGTTTTTGGGGGGGATTTTAGAACATTAGGGTTCCCTTTCATTCTTGGCAGCCTAATACTTTTGCACAGCACTGTATACTGTTGGGTTTTTGATCTTTGCTTTGAATGGTCAGTATAGCCATCAGCTGAATGCTACAGTACAGATTTGATATTTTGAAATCAGACAATAATGTAAGGTTAAAATCTATCCTTAAAAAGGCAGAAAGAAAAGACAGAATCATGAACCTTTTTGGCTGCAGGCCCAGCTGATTTGACTTTCTTGGTGTCTGGTTTGGGCTCCGCGCTGTAGTCATCCAGTGCAGGCTGGCTTTTAGCTGGAGCTGAGAAACAATGCAGAGACAGCCAGTGACTGCAGGGCTGCAGTTTAAGCACCTTATCAGTGCTTACGCTGATCAGACGGGCTTAGCTTGACGAGATCCTCACTGTGGGCTGAACTCACAGCCTCCTTTAATAGATAATCATACTGCGAAGAGGAACACGCATCATCTAAACACAACATAAAGCTTCTTCTGAATCTTTCCCAGTAAGCCTCAAGCACAGGCTTGAAGGAATCACCCATAATGCTGCTATTACAGAAAAATAAAATACATTTTAGCCATGAATTGGGTCCATCTGGAAGAAGAACCCAAATGACATCAGATCACCAGGCGTTCCAACTCCTTATTTGAGTAAAAAAATTCATCATTTTGTGAAAATTACCTGCCAGTAATAACTCCTACTCAGATTTGCACATAAGGTCATTCTTTCATAAAGAACTCAGGCTGATGCTGGACTACAGTGCTTTCAGTGCCAGGTTTCTGGGTGATTTTTGGGAGACAGAGAGGAGGACGGAAGGACTTACCTGAGGCAGGTTTTCCAGCAGGAGCACTCTGAGCAGGTTTAGAAGCTGCTGCTTTGGCAGGTGCCGCAGGCTTGGCTGGCATTAGTGCTCTGGCCTTCTCCAGCATTCCCACCACCTGATCCTTTGAGGCTGGCTGCAAAGAGAAGACAACACAGGGTCAGAGAGATCTGAGTACGGACAAAAAAATTAAATAGTCTCCCCACACTTTAGTCCAGTGTGGATTTTTGCTGAGAAAAGAACCAATTGTTGGCTGAAACCCCAGCACTAACGCGGGAACCGCAGATATCCTCTGATTTCGTTACTTTTGTTACCTCGTTGGCCACGCCCCAAGAACAAGGGGGCATGGCAGCCGAAACCCAGAGCTCACAGCTTTTTTCGTGGCAATATATAATTTATTAAGAAAAACTAATTAATTTACTGATTCTTTTTATATTATCCATAGAACATGATGGTGAAATAACACTGTACTCTGAGGCGTGAGGTGTGAAAGTAGCCAATCTGAGAATTTTATTTATTTCTCCTTGCTGCTGATTGGCTGCTTTGACGGAGCTTAAGTCCAGAATTCCCCCCGTGGAGCGTCTCAAGTGTTCTTGCGTTTTTAACCACATCACAACAATGTGTTTTTTCACTATAGGAAGGGTGCTCTTGGAACGTAATCCCCACAGAAAATGAGGGTTTATTTTGTTTGTTTGATGACAGTGAAGGCACACATTGTTTTAAGTATTGTTTTAATGCTTTAAGTATTAGAAAACAAGCGATGTAGAATCGTGAAAAATACCCCCCAGGTATCCAAGAGTGTTTTTCACATGGACCTTTTCCACTAAAACCAGCTCAAGTCTGGGCACTGTTGACTAACAAGGATCAAAGAAGAATTCGGTCACAGTTCAAGCCCACCTTCAGTTTGCTGGTGGCCTTGGTCATCTTGTCAAAGCCCAGGTGCATCATGAAGGTGGGGAGTGCGTCCTGGGCCTTCTTCCGCACATCTCCGTTACGGTCCTCCAGACAGGCGTACAGGTTGGGGACGCAGACCATCAGGTCTGCGGGAACAGCCCTCATAGAGGGGAGCCTTTCAGCCAGCCAGCCCAGGACCTGTCACAGAGAGAAAGAGACACACATGAAGACAGATCTGAAGATTACAGGAAAAATCTGGAGCTATTTTGCAGCTATTAAGAATGTTCTTGCAAGTCCAGTGGTCTCCAATCTACACCCTTTTAAAAGGGGGTTCGCCACAGGTTCTTTAGTAAAGATCACTGATGTAGAATAACCATTTAAAAATCTGAATGCGTAAATAGTTATTCGTATGATCAAAGGAATAGTTGAATCTAAAAATCAAATCTATACGGTTACATTTGTCCCAGATCCATAGTGTATCAGCAAAGACAAGTTCACACTTTGATTTCTGCTTTCTTTAGTTTAATAATGGAGCTACAAAGCTAATGATGCTCTTGTCAAGTCACATAAATCTTTTCTGTAAATACATCCCCAGAGCTTCTCTTGATCTGTTCAGCTCTTCATTATGGTGGAACAGACTTGTGGACATGGCTTTGGACTTAAAGAACCGCATACAAGAACATAAACAGTGTGTCCATCGGGGAGAGCACATTAAAGGAAAGGTTTTCAATTAACCATATATGGTTGAACAGCTAAGACATCTCAAGTAGAAGGCAAGCTTCTTTAAATCATAACTGGAATTACAAGGTTAAAGCTAACTAGAAATTAACAGTCAGTCAAATTAATTCCACAAAAATGAATCAGCAGAAACTCTATCAATCCTAGAGAGCTTTAATGAGGTGGATCCAACTTGTGCATGTGGTTTAGGATGCAGTAGGACTTACTATGGGCTGTAACTAAACTTCACTGTCTAGCCCAATGTTGCAGGTGCCTTTTTACACAACAGGGTCTGTTTTCACAAACCAGGAGCAGGAGTGCGGATCTAGGATCAGTTTTGAGATTGTGTAATTGGTTTTGAGAGCGTCATCTCACAATCTCAAAGTTTAGTTAATTTTTACAGCTTATGTCCCATAACATGACCACAAGTCTTCTCCATCTTAAAAAATTAGCTTCACACCAATTTCAGTTTCAGATTTCAATGTAATATGTCTTGGCTATTAAACTATATATGGTATAGGAGGAAAATGGGCTAAAGTCATTTCTTTAAATGTCCTCTGTGATGGAGAAACAGCATATATAATACTGTAAATAAAGAGTGTTTTTGCCACTACCTAGAACACTTTACTAACAGTGACAGTTTTTTTTAATGAAAGGCAGAAGTGTTAAACCAGAATGATCTGCTTTCTGTAATGCAAAGTGAGCAAATTTTCATGCAGCACATTATTCATTCATCAAGTATTTTTAGCCCTTTTACTCCTTTGAACAGAATCTCTTCATCTTATCAAGGCTGTATTAAAATCATCCTGGAAATGAGAGAGGTGATGTTATTAGCCCTCCTCCCATCCACAGTGATCTAATTTCACTAATGTATGTCAACGCTCGATGCTCCTCTGCGCTGCTGGAGTCGGAGACGTACCTCCTGTCTGAGGAAGGGGTTCTCCCGTTTCAGCTCCTCTGATAGGTCCTCTCCCTCCAACCACTCCTTCAGACCCGTCTGTTCCACCCACACGTTCAGGGTAGTCATGGCAGCGGCTCTGATGTTGGGCTGGCGGGAAGAAAGGTGGGGTTTTAGTTACATGTACACAAACAGATGGTGTATTGATCCAAAAAGCTGCTTATAATGAGCTACAGTGATAAAGGGAGATGCACAAGCGCGCGCACACACACACACGCACAGGCACACACGTAGAGGCGCAGACATACACACACGCAGACGCGCACAGTATCGCTTTGAGCAAATAAGTC
>JBBPCW010000031.1:17734145-17745365 GCA_037974425.1 Phenacogrammus interruptus
AGTGAAGAACCAGGAGCAGATGATTCCAGATGATCAGGCGGTGATCAGTATACTGGTGGTGCTGAATGCTAAGTGGGTGGAACTCCTTTATCTAGGCTCCTTGAATCTTTAAGCTCTTTGCAGCCTGTTAGTAAAACATTTGTTCACATTTCTGTAATTTAATCTACTCAGTACGACAAAGATACAAAAACCAACATGGTGATTCAAAGCAAAACAAAGAAACTAGGGGTAGCTCAAGACTTTGTTTTTTACTTTTTGGTTTTTGTTACCTGATTTGCTTAAAAACAGTTCTGTGCAAACAGGGTTGCACTGATTCTGGGCTGATACTGAGAAACAGATACTGCAACCCTGCTGCATTATCTGAACACAAAAGTTTGCAGCTGATCAACAACACAGTTCAGCCTGAACACGTGATCCAAACCCTCCTGCCTCCCAGCTCTAATCTCATCAGCAGATTACGCATATGCACAAAAGTCTGCCCTTTTCTTCATTACTTTGTGAGAGCACCAAATCGGATCGATCCATAGACAGAGACACTTTTACCTTTTTGTATCACAAATTAATTTGTAATTTTACAAATTAATTTCCGTTTTAAATAACAGGATTCTAAAGGCAGAAGGGAACCAGCTGTTTGACCAGAGATTTGATTCTGTAGTCGAACCGCCAATCTCCTCAAACTTTCGTGTTATTTAAAATCAAGCACTGTTTTTCTATTATAAAATACTCATTTTCAAAAGAAAAAGTAATTTATCTTTTAAAGAAAGTACTGCAACTGTACTAGTCGGTCATTTGGTTATGGGGTTAATAAAAGTCCTTCACAGGCCAATTTGGATGTACAGAAATTGAAATCAGCAAAAAAAAAACAAAAACAAACAAAACACAGATAAACTGACACCCCTAATATAAACAAGAGAACTCCAAAGATCTGTCCTTAATATTTTTATACATACAAGACATACTGCTTTATTATAGGGCTGCAAAATATATTGTCTGTTAATCATTATTACAGTATCTCTACAATAGTGATCTCACAAAAGGATGTGATATCCTTTAACCAATCAGAGTGTTTGACAGGGTGACCAATCACAGCGGCAATCTTTAACCATCAAAGACTCATTCACCAATGTGTTTTAAATGTGTTTTAGGGGTGGAGGTAGCTCAGTGGGTGGGATACTTGCCTCCAGACCAAGAGGTCATGGGTTCGAATCCTACCTTCATCATGCCTAAATGCCGTAAACGTAAATGGCCTGTATTATGCGGTTTCCTTCCATTTCACTTTTCCATGAGGACTGTTCTCCAAATATACTGAAATTTCATCATAATTCTTTCTTAAATGACCATTTTCCAACCTCTTTCCATCCCTTAGAATTAAACAAGCCGTTTGTTACTGTATCTTTAAGGTTCATATGTAAAGGACCTCTTCTCTGATTGGCTGCCCTGTACCACAGCTGATGTCATATAACTTTTGCATGTACAAAAAGTTATGTATTGTATGTACATGTGTTGGTTTTGTGACCTCACAAAAGCAGTCCCCCTCGTATGAACTGTATGAATGGGTGAGTGAAAATACATTTTAAAAGCATAACAATATTGACATTTCAACCACATTTGATTCCTCCTGTGTTTTCAGCAGATTTATCCAACCCTGCAGCTCTCGAGCAGTTGAGGACACAAACACGCTGCATCATGATGGTGTACAGGTTTCCCGCCCTTCAGCTGAACAGTCATGTAGTGATTAAATATTTAACCAAGCAGCGAAACCACCCAATATGTCTCTGTAACTCAACACACGATTTGGCACAAACAGGCCAACGCCACATACTGGCTGATGTCACTCGTGGAGCAGAGTGAGGAGATCGATGTCCTACAGAGGACCCAATGGATCAGTGAGCGCCTGACCAGGTTCCATGCAATCCAGCTAGATTTAGATCCATAAGCACAGACACGCTGCTCAATAAACAGGTCTGCTTTGGCAAAACGGCCCAAAAACGACAGCAATGGCCTGAACCATTACATCATGTCAGTCCAGCATGAAGGAATCAAACCACCGGTTAACCTTTAGATCCTGCTTCTGCATTATTTGATCTTTTCTAATAGTTAAAGTATCTCATAGCCTTTCAGCAAAACCCGGACAATAGAAAATTACCCAAAAAACAGAAAAACCCTTAAAAGTTTATTAGTAGTATTATAATATTTTGAAAAAATAACTTAATTACTAGTACATTTCTCACAGGCTAAGATTATTTACAAATAATGCCTGCGCTGCTTCAATACAGTAAAAGTGAGCTAACACAAATCCAACCCAAATACCAAGGCTGCTCTTTTTTTCTTTCTTTCGGCCCAAACACATGACTAACGGGTCTAATGACGGCCGCTCTCCGGCTCTAAATAGCCTTACTTTCATCTGGGATCACATTTCTCTTCGGTTGCTGTTGCACACACTGGACCAGACAAAAGACCTTCGTCTGAACAAACAGTTTCTCGTACAAAAGGGAAAAAAAAGGCTAAATCTCCTGTTCTCAAATTAGCCATCAAAGGTTAAGGAGGCCAATGGTGGCCAGTAAGACAATCTTTAGATGATTCCACGTTTTAAATACTTTTACAAAAGACCATCATTAAAACAGACTCCAGACTTGAGTGCTGTGTGATCTACAGTATGCAAATGTTTGAACACACCCAGTCAAATAGGACCAGAAAAAAAACCCAAAACAAAAACCACATAAGAGGTATGAGGACGGCTCTTTGTTTGTACAGTACTGTGCAGAAGTCTTGCTTTGAATCACCTTGTTGGGGCACAAATACTATTTTCTCTTTTTCAATCTTTGTCATACTTAGTAGATTAAGTGAAAGAAATGGGAACAAATGTTTTACTGACAGGCTGCAAAGTGCCTACAGATAAAGGAGTCTAGATAAAGGAATTCCAACCACTCAGCATAACTGCTGTAGGTCTAAATAATGGTGATTCACTTAAAAAATGTGATTGGGCGGTTATATAAGAATTAGGACAGGGCTATTGCTGTGTTTCAGATTGTTTGGAACATTTCTGGAAACCTCTGCCTGATTAATATCTACAACAGTGCAAAAGGATCTCTTAAAGCGACGAAGCAGAACGGTCCAAAATAAGCTGCATCAGGTGTGTGAGGCTTTCTTTTAGCACAGGGCAGCAGCAGCCAGAATGAATGGGCTCATTAAATTCACAAATGCTTACCTAAATATCGTTCAGCTTAACGTCAAACCTGAAAGGCTTTCCTGATGATGCAACAAGCCTTTTACAAAGCATCACTTTCACACCCAGCTTTAACGGCTATACTGTGTGAGCTAGAGCTGCACGATATGGACAAAAAAAAAAGTACTGCAACTTTACTGCTACATATCGTAACTGTGATGCCTTTCAAGATATTAAAGGGCTCATATCTTCACTTTACTTGAATTAGAAAGGCTTAAATTCTGCAAATATTGTTTCAAATTCACATTTTCTCTCCCCATTCAGGAAGTAAAAAATATGAAAAAAGCGCTACAAAACAGACCTTTTTCAAATCAGTTTGTGATGTCACAAACCTAAAACACATATCTTCCTATTCTGCCTACAGCAGTTTAGCTCAACCCATTTATGCATAAATTTGCCAAAAATGGATTACATGAGAGCCTCGATTCATCAGAACACCCAGTAACTCACCTGGAGCTGTGATTGGTCACATTTGCATATTGCAGCCTTCTGCAATATCCGTATTGTGATAATGATTATCCGATGAAATACTGCGCAGCCCTGGTGTGAACGGCATTAATGCACAAGCAGCCCATATGCAAGGAATTCCCTCTTAGCATAAGAAGGCACTTACTTGCCAGCCACATGTGCGTTCTCGATAAAAACAAGTGCTGCTTCCAAGCCCTTCAGCTGAGCCACAGCATTCGAGTCGGTGACAAACTTCTTGATAAGTCCCAAGTATTTGCCCCATTCGGGATTCTTCTCATCTCCTATCCGCTGGAAAAGCTTCAGCGCTTCTTCATATCCGTTCAGTCTGGCCTTCCATACCTGCGGGAGTGAGGGGAAAGCACTGATTACAGAAATGAACACTGAACCGAAGAAGAGACCACAGAAACGACAGCACAAGTGACCCACTTCTGTCTGGCATCTTTAAGACCATTATACTCCAGATAGAGGCTACCCTGAAGGTAAAAGGATGTTATTTTTCAAGGCAGAGGACTCCCCGCAGCCCGGCTGGCCTTCATTTCTGTAATTTTAACGTCTGCTTTTACAGACACTGATGTAACTAACAGTTCTTTACAACTGCAAATATTCCAGAGAGTTCAGACTCACTGCTGCTGACCTGTAAAATCTGCCTGCACAGACGAGACATTCAGATACATGAGACGTTTACTGTTGCTGTGCAAGTATGATGGGAGCGTTTGGAGCAAGCCAGAGATAAATAAAATAAAACAAGATTCTAAAAAGATCACATTAATCAAAATAACTTGCAAAAGACTAAGAATTTAGAATTTGTACATATACGAAATGTATTTATAAAATCATACAAAACTGTAAATAAGATGCTTTTTCACATATTTGTATGCCTAAACCTGTATATATGCCCACACAGCTCTGAGAAAACATAACAGACCAAAAATGTTTCTCATTGGTTATAGCTGATAGTATTGAACTGAACAGCTTTGTCTTAGTTTTAAGAACTGCTGACAATATTTCTCCACATTTCCAAATAAAAAATATTCTTCATTAAAGCATAATTTTAAAGGAGCAACAAAACATCAGAATAAGAGAAATGATGCAGTGTTTACAGAACAAGAATAACTCAAAGAAAACAAATCTCTCGTTCTCTCAAACAAAAAGGCGATATGACCTTTGAAGAACTTCTAGTAGTGTTTCACCATCCAACTGGTCTCACTGTGAGAGGAGAGTGTCGATTACAGCAGTGTTTTATACTTTTCCTCATTAAATAAGATGTGATTCAGCTGATCACTAATCAGTCCCTCATAAAGCAGAATGAGGTGTTTCTGTAGGAATTTAACAGAAACTGGACTGTAATGTTTGTCATACTCAGACACTGATTTAAAACTGCAGTGCTCTCTTAATTTTTCCCAGAGCTATAGACACACACTTAAAAAAAAAAACAAAGACATCAAGTGATGATGCAACTCGAGCTAAAACTGCTCATTAAGAAACGCTGTTGGAGATTCCGCAGAGCTGTGGGTGACAGAGTCAACAACAAACTGCTGATGCAGAGACGGCCTGGAGGATCTCCAGCTCATTCAACAAGCCTGAGATGGGTTTCGTCCAAAAGAGAGGAAACTGATACGCTCACCTTATGTTCGCACTTCTGGTCGATGGGCAGCTTCATCCACTCGCTGTCGTCCCCCATGGCGGCTCCTCTGTGTACGCCTTATCTGTTCAACTGAAAACAACAACAGGGCAAGCTCAACTAGTTGTTTGGTAAACACTGTCCAGGATGACTGTATAGAACAGCAAAAGTCTTGAGCCACCGCTGAATTATTTTTATCATTTGTTTTGAATCACCTTGTTGGTGCAAAAAATACTATTTCTGCCTGTCAAACTTATCTTTGTTACAGACAGGCTGCAAAGAGCCTAAAGATGCAAGAAGTCTAGATAAAGGGGTTCCACCCCCTCAGCATTCAGCACCACCAATATGCTGATCACCATCTGATCATCTGGAATCATCTGCTCCTGGTTCAGGACTATGATGCTCTTTGTTCTGCTTGAATGATTCCTACATAGGTCACTGTGTCTCTTAACCAACAGAAACATTCCTCTGAAACTGGTCAGGTTCAGGGACTGGACTGGAAATGACATTCTTTGAAAGTCCTTCAGGAAGTCTGGAGAACTGTTCCACAAGACCACATTAAAATACAATGACTGGATCTCTGTAGGCACAATATAAGAAACAAGGGATGGCTCAAGACATTTCCACAGTTCTATATCTCTTGATGTTCTAGGCCATTTAAAACCATGTCAAATAACAAAATGACACTTATTTTTCAGAACTCCTATCAGGCAAAAACAAAATAAGGAAACTAGGCTGCAAAAACACACCCAATTAAAATGTATTGCATTTCAGGCCTAAGGCGCACTACAAGACAGCCAATCAGAACACAGGTAATTTATGTGTCATATCTTAAAGGTGCAGTAACAGCTACACCCGGTTTAATTCTAACAATGGAGATATGTTGGAAAAAACAATTATTTGCAAATGGACTATGACTATTTAACCCATAACATTACACAAATGTTATTAGAGTTATTAGGGGAATCAAAAGAAAAATACATTTCCAATATCCTACAAGTCACTGGAGTCCTTGATAAAGTACAGTGAGAGTAAAACAAGGCCCAAAAACATAGAAAGTAATAATATTGCATAAAAAACGGACTGTATTTACAATACATCAATAGCTTTAATTATTATTTGCATTATAATACTTTATAGTATTTTTATGCACTACAGTAAGAGGCAAACAGCATTTTAATCTTATAAAAATAGTACTCAACAGCAAACACACAACACAGAGCCAGGGCTGTTTTTAATTTACATCAATAACTTGAATTATTATTTGTACTATAATAACAATAGTTTTTTTTACACTTTTTCGACACTATGATCCTATATATGAGAAACTGTCCAGTGTGTATATGTTTAATTTCCAAGCCTTACAGTTATAATACTACTCTGCACAAGATAAACTCAGAGAGAGAAATCAGACATTCAGATCAACAAAAGACTCCTCATCACAGAACAGTGTCGAACACCCCAGCAGGAAAATCATCCAGCTGTGACACCCAATCTACAAAATGCTCTGAGAAGAAAGCAGTTCAACACTCGCACGCGATGCTGCCAACATCTCTGGGCCGCTGAAGTCTAATGTCCTTTAATGCACATCCGCATTTCACATTCCGTATTGATTTCTACACAAGAGTAGCTCACATCTCTGTGGGCTTGCTATTATAAACACTACTCAAACCATAACCCGACAAAATGAGCTGCCTTCTTATCTTCCAAAATCTAATGTTATATACATTAAAAAGAGAGCAATCACCACAATCTTGCAGAGAAAAAATGAAGCATCTCCACCACCACACCTCACATAAGCCAATGTAAACAACATGCCCAGTGCATCTTAAGCTACACGTATACAGTCAAAAGTATTGGGACACACCTGTTTTCCAAGGTTTGGGGCAAGGCCACTTACTTCCAGTGAAGGACAATCTTCATGCTTTTGCAGACCAAGACATTTCGGACAACACCATGCTTCCAAATTTGTGGACCCAGTTTGGGGAAGAAGTTTGGGCATAACTGTGTCCCAGATGCACAAAGTGAGCTCCATAAAGACATGGCTGGAGGAGTTCAGTGTGGAAGAACTTGACTGGCCACTGACAGCCCTGACCTCAACTCATCCAGCACCTTTTGGATAAACTTGAACGGAGATTGTGAGCCAAGCCTTCTCATCCAACAGATCAGTACCTGATCTGAGAGGTGCTCTACAAAATGGGCACAAATTCCCCGAGAAACTCCAATATATTGGAAAGATTTTCAAGAAGAGTGGAAGCTACAAAGCAGAAGCAACTCCCTATTAAAGTCTATGAGTTTGAGTACAATGACGCTGAAGTCCCTGGTGTAATGGCCAGGTGTCTCAATACATTTGTGTATAAACAATTGCAAACGCATGTTAACAGAATTTGACCAGTGCACGGAATATGACCAGTACGTGTCTATCTATTTCTTGTTTTCATATATTAATCATAAACACAATGCACATAAACAACACAACAAACAAACCCATGCAGGGATACACATGTCTTTTTAATGGCTCAGCTGGACATAAACACAGTCCTGCCTGACATCTAAGAGCTGTTTTTTTTTATAGATTAATCATATGAACACTGAATTAAACTTAACGTATTTGCACATATTTTGCATTGTTTGTTGTCTAACGTTAAGGATTGCTGTCTAGCTGAAGCTGAAGTCAGCGATTCCTCCGTTCCACCTTAAGCAGAGCATCAGTTAGTGTTAGGACCCCAGACTGCGACTGATGCGTCTGAGGCAAAAGTTAAGGTGGAACGAAGACATAGGAAGCCTCGCTACTATTAGCTAATTCAGTGGCCCATAACGGCTTAGAAGCTTAACTAAACATTGAAACGACGTATATGTTAAACCACCGAACAGAGAATACATTACTATTCAAGCTATTTATTCAAATATCTAACCAACCCCACTGTTTATCAGTTAAAGAGAGCAAGAGCATTAAATACGCAGGCTAGCTTAGCTTAGCCTAGCCTTGTTCTCTACATAGCAACGGTAGCTAGGGGTAAAACAGCCTGCCTCCAAAACAACAGCGTGGAAAAACAGATTAAAAATCAAGTATTCAACACAAATGACTGTTTTAACACAATTATGCAATTCAGGACTCACACACCATTGTTAACGCCACACACACATATACATATACACAGCAGGCCGTAGAAACACACACCCAGCCGAGGACACCCAGCATCAACGCCCTTTTAAAGCTTGTTATTCTTTATTGCTGTTTTTCCTGGACATTGTCTGCTGAGTGGTGAAGCAGTCAGGTTACCTGCAGCAGGCTGGGGAAGGCAGAGCGACGTGCTGGAGCTGCCTGAGCCGCTGTGCTCATTCTCCTCTCCGGCCTTTTGAAACGCCTCCAAGGGCGGGGAGAGCGAGGGAGGAGCCGTCCGGAGAGCGCATGCGTTTCTAGGGAGAACAATGTGGCCAAAGGTATTGGGACAGACGTGTTTTCCAGGGTTTGGGCTAAAATAGAATAGGATCGAATAGGATATGGTACGATAGGATAGGATACGATAGTATAGTATAGTATAGGACAGGCTAGGATAGGGTAGGATAGAATAGGATAAAATAGGATAGGATACGTTGGAATGGGATGGGATGGGATGGGATGGGATAGGATAGAATAGGACAGGACAGGGCAGGGCAGGGCAGGGCAGGGCAAGATAGGATGGGATGGGATAGGATAGGGCAAGGCAGGACAGGACAGGGCAGGGCAAGTTAGGATAGGATAACATCGGATAAGATAAGTTTGGGTGGGATAGAATAGAACAGGACATGGCAGGGCAAGACAGGACAGGAAAGGGCAGGACAGGATAAGATAAGATAAGATAAATTGGGATGGGATGGGATAGAAAAGGATAAAATAGTATAGGATACGTTGGAATGGGATGGGATGGGATGGGATGGGATGGAATGGGATAGGATAGGATAGGATAGGACAGGTGCAGGATAGGATAGGACAAGGCAGGACAGGACAGGGCAAGATAGGATGGGATGGGATAGGATAGGATAGAATAGGATAGGACAAGTCAGGACAGGACAAGGCAGGACAGGACAGGGCAGGGCAAGATAGGATAGGATAACATAGGATAAGATAAGTTTGGGTGGGATAGAATAGAATAGGACAGGACATGGCAGGGCAAGACAGGACAGGAAAGGGCAGGACAGGATAAGATAAGTTTGGGTGAGATAGAATAGAATAGGACAGCACACGGCAGGGCAGGACAGGATAAGATAAGATAAGATCAATTGGGATGGAATGGGATGGGATAAAACAGGATAGGATAGGAAAGGATAGTATAGGATACGATGAGATGGGATAGGATAAGGTAAGATAAGTTGGGGTGGGATGGGATAGGATAGGGCAGGATAGGATGAGATGGGATAGGATAGGATAGGGCAGGATATGATGAGATAGGATAAGATGGGATTGGATGGGACAGAAAAGGATAGGATAGGAAATTATAGTATAGGATAAGATAAGACATAATAGGATAAGATTGGAAAGGACAGGACAAGATAAGATAAGACAACTCTTTATTAGTCCTATAAACTGGGGCTTAGTGGTTAAGTATCAGCCCCTGCATCAAAAGGCCATTGGTTTGAATCCCAGGACTACTAGAGGCACCATTGAGGTACCCTTGTGCAAGGTACCATCCCCACACACTGCTCCTTTGGTGCTGGTGAATGGGTTAAATGCATTTAAATGCATTTTTCACGCTGTGTGCTGTAATGTGTTTGCATATGACAAACTGGCATGTACATGGGTAGGAAATTTGCATATTTACAGCAGCACAGAGGACAGAACAAGAAGCCACAAAACATACAGAACAAAAATTATACAAGCCAACAGTATATTACAAAAATATAAATATAGACATTTGTGTGAAATATCGCACACATAAGAAATAAGTAAGGGTTAGACCTCTTACTCCTAGTGAAGGACAATCTTAATGCTCCAGCAGACCAAGACATTCTGCACAGCACCATGCTTTCAACTCTGAGGACCCAGTTTGGGGAAGAACCTTTTCTTTTCCAGCATGACTGTGTCCCAGTGCATAAAAGCGAGTTCCATATAGACATGCTGGAAGAGTTCAGTGTGGAAGAACTTGACCGGCCACACAGAGTCCTGACCTCAACCAGTACCTTTCAGATGAACTGGATCAGAGATTGTTATCCAGACCTTCTCGTCCAACATCAGTGTCTGACCTCATAAATGCTACGGAATGAATGGACACAAATTCCCACAGAAACTCCAAAATCTTGAGGAAGCCATCCAAGAAGAGTGGAAGCTGTTACCAACTCCATATTAAAGTCCATGGATTTGAATACAATGCCATTAAACTCCCTGCATAATTAAATCTAAGTTATTGTTGTTATATAATCCAGAGTGGGTTTGGATTGATACGGTTCATTGTAGAGAAACTTTGATTTCTTTTCTTTGATGGTGAATGGAATCAGACAAACTCAGATTTATGGAGCTTTTCCACTGGCACAGGGTACCGTGACGACTGCATTGCTGCTTTCTGATTGGTCAAAATATCACCACATGGAAAGAGGACACAGTTAATTTTACAGTATTTTCACCATTTCAGTTCTTTATTATGCAGAAAGTTTCATATTTTTTTCCACCTCTACTGACCAATAAAAAGCCTGTAATCGCTTAATCCTTACTAGGGTCACAGGCACCCGGAGTTCTAGACGGGGTCCAGTGTGGGCCAGGGCCCCAGCCAAGGATTTAAATATTAATTTCTCGACATGCACTGGCTTGAAGAACGGAACTAACGCTCCCCGTGTTCTAGACAGACTGCTTAAAGCACCACACACACACACACACACACACACACACACACACACACACACACACACACACACACACACACACACACAC
>JBBPCW010000031.1:17797376-17809429 GCA_037974425.1 Phenacogrammus interruptus
GGAGGCAACACTGATTGTCACTGAGAGAGTGTAGACTGTAAATCAGTGTTGCCTCCTAAGTGGACAATTTGATTTCAAAGAGTGGAAGCTGTTATAGCTGCAACGGAGGACCAACACCAGATA
Organism: Phenacogrammus interruptus; assembly: GCA_037974425.1. NCBI lineage: Eukaryota > Metazoa > Chordata > Actinopteri > Characiformes > Alestidae > Phenacogrammus > Phenacogrammus interruptus. The sequence continues at coordinate 17,797,500 of JBBPCW010000031.1, forward strand.
AAAGTCAGGATTTGAATACAGTGTCATTAAAGTCTGAGTTGGGGTTCGAGATAAATCAACCAAGACATCAGAAAAAGAATTGTGGACCACCACAAGTGTGGCTCATCCTTAGGTGCAATTTCCAGATGTCTGAATGTTCCATATTCATCTGTTCAGACAATAATACACAAGTATAAAAAACATGGGAATGTACAACCGTCATACCGCTCAGGAAGGACACGGATTCCCAGAGAGGAACGTGTTTTGGTATGAAATGTGCGAATCAACCCCAGGACAACAGCAAAAGACCTTGTGAAGATGCTGGCTGAAACTGGTAAAACAGTGTCATTATTCACAGTAAAACAATTCCTGTACCAACATGAGCTTAAAGGTTACTGGGAGGAGAAAGCCATTAATTCAAGACCACCATAAAAAAAACCAGACTACAGTTTGCAACTGCACATGGGGACAAAACTTTTCATTTCTGGAGACATGTCCTGTGGTCTGACGAAACAAAAATGGAACTGTTCGCCCGTAATGATAAACGGTATATTTGGAGGTAAAAGGGGGAAGCTTTGAAGCGTCAGAACACCATCCCAACTGTGAAGTATGGGGGTGGTAGTATAATGGGGCTGTGGGGCTGCTTTGCTGCTGAAGGGACTGGTGCACTTCACAAAAGAAAAGAAATTTATGTGGACATATTGAAGCAACATCTGAAGACATCAGCCAGGAAGTTAAAGCTTGGGCACAAATGTGTCTTCCAAATGGACAATGACCCCAAGCATACCTCCAAATTAGTTACAGAGTGGCTTAAGGACAACAAAGTCAAGGTATTGGAGTGGCCATCACAAAGCCCTGATTTCAATCCCATAAAAAATTGTGGATGAGCAATTTTGAGTTCGAGCAAGAAGGCCTACCAACCTCATCCAGTTGCACTTGTTAAGATGAGTGGGCCAAAATTCCAGCAAACTATTGTAGACAGCTTGTGGAAGGATACCCAAAACATTTGGCCCAATTGAAACAGTTTCGGGGCAATTCTACCAAATACTAAGGAAGTGTATGTAAATTTCTGACTGATAAAAGTAATAAATAAAAAATTCCATAAAATTCTCTCTCTCTTTATTCTGACATTTAACAAATGCAAAAAACACATCGTGAACACAGCAAACACACACTGAACACATACTGAACACACTCTAAACACACACTGAAAGACTGAATTATGTAGAAATATTCAGAATAAGAGGAAATATTGTAATAAGCCCAATTTGACTGATGATAAATTTGATTATTGTCCTCCTGTTCTCTCTCAAGACAATCTGCATTAATGTGAGCTTCTGTCTGAACTAATGACTCAAAATGACTGAAATATGTGGCTCTATAGACAGGGATATATCTAGAACTGATTCAAGCTTACTCTACTTCTCTATGGTCAGCGACATTTTAAACCACCTAAAAACCTATTTCAACTACACCTTTACAGTAAGTGATGTATCCAGAACTGGCTGAAATCTGCCTACATTGTGGTTCTACACTGTTGATGTATCTATAACTATAATCTAAAACCTGCTTACACAATTATTCTACAGTCAGTGACTTATCTAGAATGTTTAAAACCTGCTTTCTGACTAAAACCTATTCTGATGTATACTGATAGACACTGGGATATGCAGAAATGTTGAGGAGTAATTAAACAATAAGCCACAACTGATGATGTAAGTAGTTATTGTTTTCTTTCTGTGTTCTCCTGGGGGGTATTCTATGAAACAGGGTAAAGGGAAAGTCTGACTTTCTTTCACTTACTTTCCCTTAAAATAAGACTTTCCCTTAATCCTGTTTCATGTTTTGTCTCAGTTGTGTCTGGATTAAAGTTAGCCTCTGTCTGGACAAATGACTGGAGAGTAAAGATCATGTTAAATAAAATCTCTAATTCTGATTCAGAGCTCAGTGTAAATCATGTCCAGCTCCGTCCAGCCATTCAGTGCGCATTTCGGAACTGCCTCTAACGGGTCAATCTAATGTTAGGTCCAATTTTCTGTGCCACTCTGATCCAGGCGGCTGCTTTGCCTCATGGCCTGAATGATCCTTGGCCGGTATGACCTATTTTTGAACCAGTGGAAATGGACCTTCTTATCTGTAAAGGAAGGAAGGTCTGAAGAACATCATGACCAGATGTTCATGCACATAAAGACGCCAGGCATGAAGACGCCAGGATCACCAGTTCTGATCAGGTGTGCTGGATCTGTGGGCCAGCCCTGCTTCACCAGTCCAGGAGCGCTGCTGCAGGAGGGAGCTCGCCTCTAATTGGCCGGCGGCCCTGTCCATCACGGTGACGTCATGTTGTTGCTAAGGCGTTGTGAGTAAACCGGGCAAGTCTGAGGAGCGGCAGCTTTTCCTCTATATTTATACCTTTTTTTCTGCTTTTGTTTAAATGTCTAATCACCCAGACATGCGAGGACCATGACGCGCCCCAGGAAATCGGGTGAGATATTTCGCTTGTGGGAGATTTTATATGCTTTTGTGTGGGAATTATGAAGACGTACTTTGATGCGGATTTTACTTTCAGTTGCGTAGGCGGGCTCGTGTAGCGGACGTCCTATCAGAATTCGACTTTTCGTCCCATTCGAGGAGCTTATTGGCTCGCGGCCGTGCCGGGGGGCTTGGTTAGAGATGCGGTTTGGATTTTAAAAAAATGACTTTAATGAATAAGGAAGTATATATTATTGCTAGAAAATTGTTGAATGTGATTGGTTTGTGTCGCTCGGTCGGAGTGGTGGGTTTTCTGAAGCTGAAAAACTGATCATCGCCTTTGGTCCGTAGCTGCGTTTCAAACGGCCGTGGCGTGATTGACGTAGGTCTGCGCCAATCAGCGCCCGGCAGGGTTTTGATGGACGTGTTTGGTGTCTGTGGTTGGGGGAGGGGGCCGAAGGCCATCTTGGTTAACAGAGTGAGAGCTCAGTGTTTGTGTTTATGTCAGGCTCGGATCTGTCCGGGATTTAACATCCCCTCACCGCTCAGACTGCTCTCCCTCTCCTCTCCTTTGAGAGCCCGGACTCCCCCGAGCTGGATGTCGGGCCTGGGGCCGCTGCTCGGTGGGTTTCTCTCCGGTTCCACTCTCTTTTCTCCGTTAGCCTAACGCGCTAAGCTAAAGCTAAAGTGTTTCCGCTGCGCGCAGCGGGCCAGGCGCCCTTCTCCAGGACCCGACCCGCTATAACCCGTCCGGACCGAGTCAGACCGGGACACAGATCATCACGGAACCCGGCCTGAAACTTTTCCGGAGAGCTTCTCTCTCTTCATCGGCATTGAGGGAGAGAGCGCTAATGCTAAAGCTAGCGGAGTGTCAGTGTGGGGGTTAGCTTTAGCACAGCCAGCGCCGGGCCCGGAGGAACTCCAGACCGAGGTAGAAGGAGACAAGGGGCCGGGATACAGGCCGTGAAATATAGGTCTTAAATCTCATCATCGATCAGTTTGATCGAATAAACGATTACGTGTCATCGACGGGGTGCCGGTTCCGGGCCGTGACCCGGCCAGCAGCCGACTAGTGGAGAGACCGCCGGGGAGATAAAAACAAACCCAGTTAATGTGCATGTCTGTCTGTGTGTGTATTTGTGTCTGTGTGTTCTTGTGTTTGTGTGTCACTGTTCTGTTTATGATCTCTCTGACTGGTGTAAAACGTGTAAACGTTTCCACCAAAAGAGTCTTAGTTTGAAGCTTCAGGTCGTGGCTTAGAGTGGCCCAAAATGTGAGGAGCTTCTTCAGATGTTCCAGAGGAGAAAACTCCATCACCTGGTGAAAATATAACCACAAAGTGAGGGATTTATGGGGGAAAGGCCTCAGTGTGGTGTTACATGGCGGTGTCGGTAATGAGTGTTGTAATGAGACCTGACAGGTTGAGCATTAGACTAATGGGTCTGTCCGGATCATGTCTATTATAATTTGATAAAACTGTTTTTATTGCTTTTAACTAGGTTTGTGCTATATATAGTATGTGAATCATTGTGATATCGTTGTCTGTAGTCCTGTTATCACAGAAGCACTGCAGATCCGTCAAATCAGTTTTTCTGACTGGGCAACCAATCCCAGCTCCAGGTCAGTTACGGAGTGCTCTGATGAATCGAGGTCTTCATGTAGTCTGAACACAGTCTTAATTATTTTCGTCTTTAACTTTTAAAAGCAGTGGTGAATTGATCAATGGACGGTGATAAACAGGTTAAGGAAATATGTGTTGGTTTTGTGACACCACAAAAACTGCTATTTGAAAATGGGCTGTTTTTGTATCCAGATATGGACTGTATGGGTGGAGAAAAGTGATAATATAATGAAAGGCATTGCAGTAGTAACAGTAAAACCTCAGTACTGATCTTCTGTCTGTAATGTGGTCTGATCGGTTAGGCTGTTGTGTTTGGTCAGTGGATTTTAATTTTATAATTAATTGATAAGGCTGCCCTCTGTACTAGTTTATGTGCTGACTGTAGGTTTCCTAAAGCCATCGTGTTCCAGTGGGAGACTGGATCTGTCTGAATATTTATTTGGAGTTGTAGCTTTTGTTTGCTGTTAACATTTTACTGCACGTTTAACTCTAAACTGGGTGAATTTGGGGTGCAGTGGCCTAAATATCTTCCCATGTCACTGTTTATCCCAGTTTATAGTGTTTCCTGAAGTGAAGTGTTTCTCAATTTTATTTTTCCACCTTTTGTGACCAAGTTTGATCCTGGGTTTGTCCCTAGAACTCTTCTTAGTTGTGTCTCTGGTGTTGTATCTGACCTGTGTTGGTTCTGCTGGAGGTTCCCAGGTGTGTGCAGGAGTGGTTTCTCTTAGATCCGTGTGTGTCGGATATTTGTGATAAATAATGGCACGATATGTCACAACATGTTTTTATCAGTAGATTCTGGAAGTTTCTCACTTCTGAATTTGTTACACACCACATCTCTATCCTTTAATGTACATGGTCTTAAATTTTAGCACATAGACAGTTTGTTTTTTGTTTGTTTGTTTTAATTTCATTGTACCCGTTTCCTTTTTTTGGTCAGTTTGATGTGGTTTCACACAGTGAATTATAGTGTTGCTATGGCAACATAGGGATATGCCTTAAACTAACTTTAGCTAGCGCATTCAGAGACATGGCAGTGCAAGATATTTTGAGTCTGTTCTTTCACGCTTGCTGTATCGTCTCTCCAGAAAGAGCCCTAAGAGTTTAGAGTTAAAACTGTTTAACATTCATTTTGGGACGGATCAGAGTCGTTAGTAGAGTAGCTATTGTGGCTGGAGTGTTTTTTCCTCTTAACCATTTAGAGCTGGTTTTGTGGATGTGAAATAAGCCCAGTTAAGCTGATTAAGTCTAGGATTAAACTGCAGAGACTGGAGGTTTACCATTCCGGTCTAAGGCTGGACCTGGACTAGCCCTGAGAGCCTGTGTGTTAAAGTTAATTCAGTGTTTAGGATATGGGGCAGTGTTCTGGCCACTGTAGCGTCTTGGCCACAAACAACCCCCCCACCGTCTGAGCCTTCAGTGACTCGCCGGCCTCCTCTGGGCTATTAATACACGTTCCTTCCTCTCGGCCCCTGAAGAACTTCAGCAGAACGGCTCTCTGACCTTTAACCCCACTTCTGCCTGTCCGAGTTCCAGGAGGAGAAAACATCACTTTTGCTGATTCTGAGACTTTTTACAGAAAACCCTACAGCCGGATAAGACAAACGACCTTTAGCTTAATTAATTACCTTCTTACACACAGAAGTAGCAGTTAGAGCTGCATGAAATGGTCTAAATATCAGTGTTGTGATTTTACTGCTACATATTTTTATCGGGGCCCATATCTTTGCTTTTCGGGAGTTAAAAGTCTGTAAATATTGTTTCAAATAGTACATTTACTCCCCCCATACATGCAGTCAATATATGGAAAATACAGTACAAAAACAGCCTCTTTTCAAATTCATTTTTGTGACAAAACCAGCACATTTAAAGTGTAGCTCCGCCCAATCATCTACCGATTTGCCAATACATTTAACGGTTAAATATGAGACTTTTGTTGAATTTCATTAAGACCTCAATTCTTCAGAACATCCAGTAACTCACCTGGAGCTGTAATTGGTCGCCTTGTCAAACAATTAATTGTTTTGATGAATAATCTGCTGGAGTATTTAAACACAATGGGGGGCTTCCACCCAAACAATCCTTTTTGTCTGTTTATTGTAACTATCAAATGTGCTTTTGGTAGGATATCAATATTATAGAAATGAATACAATATGACTTGCAAAAAACTACTAACATACAACCCAATATCATCAGTACCACCAAAATAGTTATATTTTTCAAATTCCACTAGAATTCCTCCGAAACGCCATCGAAAATAGTCCAGTGCCCCCAAAAACGTGCCGTATACCGTTTACTGAGGCGAAATGTTATGAAGGAATGTAATAATGTGTTCCACTTAACCAGGTAAAATGAAAACGTAAAAGACAAACAGTTATACAACTCGTCTGAAAAATTTATAAATGAATGGCTGTTTGGGTATTTGAGAATCGTGACTTTTTTTTGGTCAGAGCTTCAGAAGTGCAGACGTTTCTCTGTAGCATCTCGTCGGCATCGCCGTTCAAACAGAGCTCACTCGCGGACCAAAATACAGCTCAAAAGATGTGACCTGTCTGCACCTGGTTTAGCCTGCGGTTTTCTTCTGTGTGTAATTACGGTTCTGTGTGTTTCAGGTGTGTGTTGAGTGTGTTGCTGTGGCCGAGGGCTGCTCTGTTCTGTAGCGTCTCTCTCCTACCCGCCGCGCCTGGAATGGGCCAGAGGTCCCGAAGAGTTCAAGCATTCTTTTCTTTTTAATCAGAGTTTTTACCCACTGAGCTTTGTTACGCTCAGGTAAGTTCTTCAGAAAGTTCTTCTGCAAATATCATTGGCCTAAAACTAGCGTTTGGTTTGTTACATCATTGCATGCAATGTCTTTATTATTATTATTAATTGTATTACAGTAAGGTTATGGTATCTTGATGTGCAGTATCACTACTTCTTACTCAACTGAAGAACTCCAAACCAGTGTTTGTGGTAATTTTCTGTCCAGTATATCATTATTGCAGTGTTAACCCTAACCCTAACTACGTTCCATTTACAGAAGCACCATGTTTTGGAAGTTTGACCTGCACACAACGTCGCACATCGACACACTCCTGGACAAGGAGGACGTGACCCTGACTGAGGTAATGGACGAGGAGGACGTTCTGCAGGAATGTAAAGCTCAGAACCACAAGCTGGTGGACTTTCTAGTGCGGCCACAATGCATGGAGGACCTCGTGGGATTTATCACTCGGGAGCCCAACGACGATGTGGAGGAGAAAATTAAATACAAGTAAGAACTGCTCGCCAGCATGAGATCTTACTTAACAGCTGCCCGTTTCTGTCATTGAATTTACACTTGCCTTTGTCACAGCAGCACAGATTCACCACATCCTTTCAGCAACTTTTAGAAATAACTTGTGACCAAACCCTCCCAGCTCCTTTTCCAGCAGAACTGTGATGTTCTGGATCATGTGGAGCTTGTGGGTCTCCAGCTGATCCTGCAGCTCAATTAGAGAAAGATCTGGAGACTGGGGAGGACGAGACGTCCCTCTCTAAACTCTCTGCTCTTCTCTGGACTGGAGAGAATTTGGGAGCAGTTCTGAAATTTAGTCCAGAGATCCATAAACCAGAAGGAACTGTGATGTTGAAGAACTGAGTTTTCTTTCTTCAGGATCAACACAGTCAATGTCAGTCATTAAACACAAACCTGATACTTTGTAATCAGAACTAATAAAACAAAGCTGTTGGATTTAAATGATTAATTACGGCTGATGTAATTCTTTTAGGTTTGATTGGGCCAAATGGTCAACTGTGGCTTTAGTTTATGACTGGCTGGTCTGTGGGTTTCATCCCGTGTAGCAACTGAGTTTTCACATTTGAGATTCTGTTTCTGTTTCTCAGGTACCCCAACATATCCTGCGAGCTCCTCACTTCAGACGTTGGGCAGATCAACGACAGATTAGGTGAAGACGAGAGTTTGTTGATGAAACTGTACGGCTTTCTGCAGAACGAGCCTCCTCTGAACCCTCTCCTGGCCAGTTTCTTCAGCAAAGTCTTGAGCATCCTCATCGGCAGGAAGCCGGAGCAGGTGAGGGCTGGAGACGCATGATACAGACGGAATATTTGTATTGACGTTTCACCGCTGTGTGAAACCAGGTTCATACAATCCCCTGGTGGAAAGTGAAGGTACTGCAGGTGGCCCTTGAGAGGTCATTTACAATACATTATTAATTCTCAGCTGTAGTACATGTTTTACATAGCAAAACACAACTGTAGGTTTTAAATTACTTTGGTTATTTATCTGACCTATTTTTGATCTGAAATGAAAGTTCAGGTTTTGAAACTTTGAATCAGATTGGAGGAGTTTACTGATTTCTCAAGCAGTTCAGATGGTACAGAACGTGCATCTTTATGTCTAGCAAAATCCTTTAGTCCTCTCTCGCAATGTGTGAACAATATTGACTGATGTGTGTGTGTGTAGATTGTGGAGTTTCTGAGAAAGAGGGAAGATTTTGTGGATCTAATGATCAAACACATAGGAACCTCAGCCATCATGGACCTTCTCCTCAGGATGCTCACCTGTATCGAGCCTCAGCAGCTCAGGCAAGACGTTTTAAGTGTGAGTGCAGCTTTATTTCTTTATTGCCTCCGTCTAACCGCTCTTGTGATTTGTCGTCAGTTTGAAAGGTCGCTCTGTTATCTCCATGCTCCAGCAGTTTAGTTTTCCACCCTAAAGAAGAGGGAAAACACTGATCTGTACAGAGCTGTGGTCTGTCAGGACTGGATTTTTTCTTTCCTGCTCCAGGACGTGATGCACAGAAGATGAGAAATGTTGTTTTAGTGATAAATGAAGGCTTCCTGTTCTCTTCTGCCCATCCAGTGGTTGAACGAGGAGAAGGTGATCCAGCGGCTGGTGGACATGTTACAGCCCTGTCAGGACGAGGATGTGAGTGAACACCTCATCATACTCTGTGCTGATTGATTGTTTTGATTTATGCACTCTTATAATTCACTTATTGATCAATTTGACTCTTATTGTGAAAAAAAAAACATGAATTTGTGATGCCTGTTAATGCCTTTTTTATAGCGTAAAACCCCAAATATGCCCCCAAATAGGTTCCCAAAACACTATAATTTCAACTGTTCTGATGCTGAATTCTGGACTGCAGCTGCCAGAGATGCATCACAGGGCAGCAGCGAGAAATAAATAATGTTCTGGTATTGGCTACTTTCTTTGTGTTCTCTGGGCAGAACCAAAATATTTCTATAGTTATATTTAAATTAGTGTGTGTTAAAAATTACTACGTTATATATATATATTTTAAATTTGGCACTAAATGCATGAAAAATCATGTATTACCACAAAAAAAAAAAAAATCTGTGTTTTCTGTGTACTGTGACTGAAGCAGGGAAACACTGTACAAAAACACCAAACACATTGATTGGTTAGTTGATTTGGTTCAGTTATTCATTTAGATTCATTCACTCATTGATTGGTTGACTGACTGATTCACATTTCCTCTGCAGAGGCACTCTAATGCATCCCAGTCTCTGTGTGAGATCATCCGCCTCAGTAGAGATCAGATGTTCCAGGTACAGGGCTGCTCCGAGCCTGACCCGCTGCTGGCCACACTGGAAAAGTACGTTCCTCCATCCAGGACTAAATCCCTGACTTCACTTCCTGCTACCTTTTGTGTTGATTCATCTTTATTGTATCGATGCATTGGTCACTCTAAATACTTAGTTGCATTATTACAATGCAATGCAGAGTATTCTTAATTTGTTTTCTAGTAAAGGGTTTTACTATACTGCCAAGAAGTTTGTAATATAATTCAGTTGTTATTTTGTTTACTGGGCTTACTGGGATATGCATTCTTAATGTATCTGCTTCTAGACAAGAGACTGTTGAGCAGCTGCTGTCCAACATCTTTGACAAGGAGAAGAATGAGTCTGCGATAGTCAGTGTCATCCAGATTCTTCTAACGCTTTTCGAGACGCGGCGACCGGCGTGAGTGCCTGCACATGTGTGTGTTTGTAATTAAGTCAGGCTGCCTCTAGAAGGAATTTCCTGACCTTTTGTCTCTGTTGTCGGGCAGGTTTGAGGGCCACCTGGAGCTCTGTCCTCCTGGACTGAACCACCCGTCCTTCTCTGTTAATCAGAGCATCCTTGAGGCAGTCAGACCGAGACTGACAGATTTCCACCAACTTCTCCTGGAGCCTCCAAAGGTGAGCTCAGCTCTGGGGAGGTCATAACTCATTTGACAGAATCAGATTCAAAGTCTGAATATTTCTGTTAAAGGTCAGAGTGATATATAATTACTGTAAATAACTAGATTGCATTTCTCTGAAGAAATGTGATGCTCCTATAAGTTGGGTGCAGCTCCTTTATCTAGGCTCTTTCTATCCTTAAACACTGCAGCCTGTCAGTAAAATATTTGTTCACATTTCTGTCATCTAATCTACTCAGTATTACTGTGTAGAGGAAATACTGGGTGTTTTTTAAGGAAATATTTTGTTATTAAATATAAATATTAGTTTATATGTGATGTGTGTTTAAATTCCTGTTTATTGAAGAGAATGATTGATGTTTTGGTTTTGCTGATTTATCAGAAAACTGTTCTGAAGACCACATGGGGGGTTCTGGACCCGCCGGTGGGGAACACACGCCTTAATGTGGTTCGACTAGTGGCCAGTCTTCTGCAGACCAACACGCATATCATCAACCAGGAGCTGATCAACCTCAATATGCTGGGAGTCATTCTGGTGAGTCACGAGGAGCTTCACTTCCACAAGAACTGAGGGGCATGCTGAGGTATCACTCAGGGATAGATTTCCAGGTCCTCAACGCAGTTTAAAGTTTATTACAACCTTTTAAATAGAAATCCTGTTCATTTTTTTATGTCTTAAAAGGTAGCTAGAACTTTTTTTTTTTTACGCTCGACGTTCTGGGCCTGTAAAAGGACCACCCGTGCAGAAATTCCTGATGCTTGGTGAACTGTAATGCAGTGGTTCTTGATGGATTAGCGAAGGGCTGAGTGCAGTTGTGGGTGTGGAGTAATGAATACAGGCCAGAAAGTTTTGGTGCGAGGAACCATTCTGTACCGTGAACAAACATTTTTCTGCTACTATTAAAGCTACTTGACCCCGAGCTGCTGGACAGTGGGGCTGAAAGCTGAGCCAACTGCATCACTGCTTTCTAATTGGTCAAAAAAGTTGCCATGACAACAGACTGACCTGGAAAGGTTCCCCTTTAATTAAATAAATAATTTATTTATTTAAAAAAAAAAAAAAAAAACACCTAAAGTGGAGACGCAAACTAAAAACAATTTAACCATTTTGTGGATTTTTTTTTTAGGAAATATGAAAAATCCAGGATTTGTCTGGTTGAGCTCATACAGTTTAGTTACACCATTTTTCAGTGTGAAGAGATTTTACGCCCTCTTTAAATGTGATGAAATTGTATTTACGAATTGTCTTTAAACTGAGGTGGTCCCTGTTTTTCAGGACATGTACTTTAAATACATTTGGAACAACTTCCTGCACATACAAGTAGAAATCTGCGCCGCCATGATTTTAGCGATGCCCCCGACCCAAAGTGATGCGGAGATCAGAGACGAAGAACAGGAGCCGGTCAGAGAAAACATCCTTATCACACACGTGAGTGTCTCGTCCTGGCGGCAGCAGCTCAGGAGAATTCATTCAGGACCAGAGTGAAGCTCGCGTTTCTGATCCTGTTCCTCTCTGTTCTGCAGCTCTTTCAGAAGTGCCGGCTGATCCAGAGAATTCTAGATGCGTGGAGCTCCAACGAGAAAGAACAGTGAGAATCTCTCTCTCTCTCTCTCTCTCTCTCTCTCTCTCTATCTCTCTCTATCTCTCTCTCTCTCTCTCTCTCTCTCT
>JBBPCW010000031.1:17857080-17869195 GCA_037974425.1 Phenacogrammus interruptus
AAGCCTAGAACAGCACTCACAGTGCGAAAGACCTAGGAGACGTCCCAGTCAGTGACGGGACACACACACACACACACCCAGCCACACCCACGCACCTAGGGGCAATTCTGCTTGTAGTCCACCTGTAGGTCTTTGGACTGTACGACGAAATCAGAGATCCTGGTAAAAAAAAAAATCCAGGACCTTCTCCCTGTAAGAGGACAGCACTAGCCACTGGACCACTGTTCCAATCCAAAATACTGCACCCACGCGTAGACCGATGCGTCCCCCTCACATTAAAAATGCTTCTGACGCCCCTGAGGCCAGGCCATGGTAATTTAAGAGTTAACCACTCACAGGAATAGTTGTTGCAGCACTACTGCAAGGCAGAGTACTGAGCAATGCTGCATCCTTACACAAACTGCGCAAATGGTGTGTGTGTAGGTCTTGGCCCTCACTGGCCTGTTCTACTGTTATGCAGGGTGGAGATCTGGCTTGTGCTAATTGTGGAAAAGCAGGACAAAGAAGAATCTTTACATCTCATCTCGCAGACTTGCCTTGCTGTCCGGAGGGAAAGAAGGAAGAGGACAGACAGGTGGTGGTGAGGGGGACTGGGACGGCCCAGCTGCTGCACTTCCTCTGGGCGTTCCGAGAGCCGCCCGCCACTGCCAGCATCCGTCAGCAGGCCTGGCATGGCACCCTCTGAGTCCGCGCCCCCCTGAGGCTAATTATAAAGTCGAGCTTTTGCTGGGCCACCTGCTTCACTGTGAAAGAGAGAGTGTGCTGGTGCTGGCGACGTCGCTGGCTGGTGGAGGAAGTGTGAATTATTACCCGTAAGAAGTGATCATTTGCTCATGATCAGGAAATGCTCTCGAAGTGCTGCATCAGGAGGCCTGGATTTCCCACCCCAGCCAATCGAATGACCGCAGAGAACATCTCTAACCACATGGTTCTCACCAATCAGTAAACAGACCCACTGTATCATCACACCATATCAGGACTGCAAGGTATGGAAGAAATTCTTCAGTTAGGACAAGACCCTACAGGCAGAAGATGATCTTTCAGAGTTTTGGATAAGCTGACAAAATATGTCACAGCCTTCTTATAAACTGTGATCATGTAGAGTACTGTGCAAAAGTCTTAGGCACCTGCAAAAATAATATTTAAAAACGGTTGTTTTCCATTTTATTATTGCTAAATATGCTAAATGAAACTAAATCAAAATAATACAGATATCATTATACAGTAAATAGTGATTTTATGTTCAGTACATCAATGTGTTCTAGTTTTAATAAGAGCCTAAGACTTTTGCACTTGGCCGGTTTGTGTCCTCGTACGTTTGAATACATGCACCACAACAGTAGTGCTGATAAATATTAGCAGTCAGTATTTTGTGCAATGTACCATTTGTGCTTTCTAGAGCACTGAGGGACTTTCACAATTCACTGAATGTAATTTAATCAGAGATTGAACTTTATCTCTGTCAGTATCAACAGACCTGTGATAGTGGAAGAAAATCGCATTAACTCTGATCAGCCTTTGCCTCAGGGGAGCAAAAACCTGCAGAAGGCGCGTTAGCCTCTAAAACTGACCCCCCACCTCACAGAGACTAATATCGATGTCCTGCTGAGGGGAAGGCAAGAGGTCGAGCAAATATTATGACACTCTGTGATGTTCCTTTACTGCTTACCAAGCAAAGTCCCGCACACTGACATTGAGGAAGGATTTCAAAAGTCCTGCAGGGCAGGAGTCCAATCACAGCCCTGACAGGGACTGCACAGAAGATTCACCTTTACTATTCAAATACACAGCGCTGTGCAAAAGTCTCAACCCTCCTCCTTTCTTTAAATTTTGCTTTTTTGGTGTAAAAATCCTATTTTCTGTCAGACTGTCTGATCTTCGTCACACTGAGGAGATTAAATGAAAGGAATGTGAACAGATGTTTTACTGACAGGCTACAAAGTGCCTAAAGATACAAGGAGCGTAGATAAAGGAGCTCCACCCACTCAGCATTCAGCACCACCAGTATACCGATCACGCCTGATCATCTGCCTGCTGCTGTTTAGCCCTGCCAACTTGCACAGAAGCCATAAGGGATGGTGGAACTTTTTAGGTGCAGAGCAGCCAATCAGAACAGTGCTTTTTTACATATGCAAAGACACAGCTGCAGAAAAGGTGTGTTTAATTCTAGGAGATAAAGAGAGGTTGTACAATGGAAAATAGAAAATAATTAAGCAATTTCTTTTCTAAATGACTGGACTTTTCTTTCCCTAACTATAGTTATAGAGCTCCATATTTATTTATGTAATTTACAAAGAAAGCATCCTCATTTATTAAAAACATGGAAAATGTTTCCAAACGTCTGACGAGAACCTTCTGGAGCTCCTTTAAGAGGTACTAGCGCGATCTGTATATAGATCTAGCACTTGTTTGCTACCCAGCTTGAGTTAATAGGCAAGTGACTGTAATGCAAATCACAAATCAATCTTTAAGTGGATCACAAGCTTACTAGGCAGGATGGGTCTCATTGATTCCGAGTAGACAGTATTGGGACTGTCTGAGCCGAGAGCACAGCGGTAAGCCGAACCCTGCCACAGTCCTGCTCACGCCGTCAGGCATCCAGATGGTTTCAGCACCCCACCCCTCCCCTCTCGCCACCGCCCATAAAACCTTCAATAAGACAGGAGCACTCGGCTGCTGCCTTCAAAGGGAGCTGCTAAGACATGCTTAACGGCCAGGCACTCCGTTATCGCGACAGAGATCACTGTCAGGAGCGGTAATGTCGAGACCAGCTGACTTCAGTAGCTCTTAGCTGAGAGATAAAATCATTTATTAAAGGTAACACCCAAAACACTGAACTGAGACCCGCACAAGGGCTTCGCATTGCACCCCAGCATGGCTGCTGATGTCATACTGAAATATTAATTCATGGTATCAGCACTATTAGAGTGCAAGCTTTATTTCAAATGACTTAAGATCTTGGCAAAAACCTGACTGCACTTAGCAACACAACCTGCTGACTTCGGAAGCTGAACATTTAGGCTGTGTTTACGGTTCTAGGCAGGAGAAAGCAAATGAGATGAGAACTGTGAAGAGATGTAACCTAAACTGTGACCCAAATCAGTGCACGGACACGCCGATGCTACGATCATGACCTCCCACGTGAAAATGCAGCTATTTGAGGTCAAATAAACTGATGCTCACAGTAATCCACCATTTCTTTTGCTGATTTCAGTGTATAACCGTGTTTCTGCTGATTTAGAATGGGGTGATGAGGAGGGGATTGTTTTATCAACCATTTTTCAGTTTTTTACTTGTCGGGAGGGAATGGTTTGTTTTATTCATCACAGCAGTTGTCAGATTGTAAATGAACAACCAAAACATGTTTGGAGTCCAAATGTTGCTTCTTTTGTTTAGAACTGGATAATATTGCAAAAGCTGGGGGTCAACACTCACACAAATCTTTTCCATAAACTCAACCCAAAAAATTCTTTGGACCCGCACAAACCACGTCCAGCTCTTCACTAAGGTGGAGCGAAATTGTGGATGTGGTTTTAGGAAACAATGTTACTGTTAGTTGTACAAATGAACTGAACATCAGTGTGGAGATAACACTGCAGGGCTTTTTTTACACAACTGGGTCTGTTTTCACAAACTGCCTCAAGCACAACCACTGATCTAGAGATTTTGTGTGTATGGGGAGTCAAAAATGTTCCAGTTCAAACCAATTTTTCTAAGCCCTCCTGTAATTAAGTGTTTTGGATGTAAACACAGTCATTCAGAGTGTGTCTGATGCAAAACCATTCATTGTAGAGATTTCTTTACAGTGGCGGTGAATGGAACCAGGCGTTTCCAACACTAATATAGTGGAGGTGAATGGAACCAGACGTATCCAACACTAATATAGTGGAGGTGAATGGAACCAGATGTCTCCAACACTAATATAGTGGAGGTGAATGGAACCAGATGTCTCCAACACAAATCCAGCCGTTTTACTTTCTATCCCCCCAGTGAAGTATTTATATGGATGTTGCTGATTGTAAAATACTGACAAATCTGAACTAAATCAGTTTCTTTTCTTTGGGGACTGTTTTGCCTCATAATTTCCTGCATATACCACCCCTACCATGAATGCATTTGGTTTTAGGATCAAGAGCTTCTAAAATCTCTTAGGCATCAGGTGGTGCATTAATAATATGGAAAAACTTTCTGTGGGGATAATATTTAGAGGCAGATGTTTCATTTACCTCCACTATTAACAATTCAAAATTTCGATAATAGAGAGCTTACAGTAAAAACATCTTAAACAGCATAAGGTCAAGACAAAGAAATCTTACCCAGTTCAAGTCCACCCTGTTCGCTCTGAGAGCACTAGGCAGGGAGATGTTTCCAGGTGCTAACAAATGCAGTGGGTATCAGTGAATAAGGCACTGTAGTGATACTGTTCCAGCTGTCCGAGGTCGGATCGTAACAGTCCAGTGTTTTGCACCGTTGTGTCCCAAAGTAGCCACCGACCACATAGAGTTTGTTACCAGAGGCAACAGCATGGCAGCTCATTCGTTTAGAGGTCATGTCTCCCACTCGTGTCCATAGATTGGTCTCACAGTCGAAGCGGTATGCAGAAGCAGCGGTGAACTCAGTGTCACCACCCATGATGAAAATCTGGCTGCCCAACACGGCAGCAGCAGTGTATCGCCAGGGCTGTGGACACTCTGCTGCTATCGTCCACCGGTTCTCTATAGGGTCATAACACTGAACTTTGGAAGCCTTGTCCCTGTGGATGGTAGTCCCACCAAAAACAAAGAGCTTTAACTTGGCACTGACTACGGCTGCGTTGCTGACACCATCTCTGAGTGGTGCCATCATGGTCCATTTGTTGGTTAGAGGGTCATACCGCTCCACCTGCTTCAAAGACACAGAAGGAGAAGCAGGGAAGACGCCGGCTATAGCAGTGTGACCTCCTACCACATAAAGGCAGTTTTCCAATTCTGCTGAACCATGCCCGAAGCGCGCAATTAACATGGGGGCACCTTTGGACCACTCCTCATGGACCGTGTCGTATATCCACACATCCTTCGAGACTCCGTTTTCTGAGCCTCTTCCTCCGGTCACGTAAACCTTGCAGCCAATGGCACATGCACTGAACTCCTTTCTAGGACTGGGCAAGTCAGACTTGGGAATGATTTCTTTTGCTTTGTGGTCCACTTGGTAGATCTTATCACACATGAAAGTCTGGCCTCCAAGAATGAGCAAGGTGTGACCAGCCTTGCGCGGCCTGGCACAAGGACTTGTAACAACTCCGTCGTTCTGCAGGATCTTCTTCTTGCACTGAATAGCTTCTTCCACTATCTGCCTGCTTCGTTTGTCTGACATGACCAGTTCCTCGCAGGCCACGGCCTCAATGAGGCACTCGGAGGGCAACAGTGCAAGACGGATACCCCGTAGCAGCTCGGGAAGGTACTCTCGGCGACTGTCTAAATCGTACTTGACCCATCGCATGACTGCATTGAATACAATCTGCTCGTCCTCTATCTCCAGCTCGTCGCTGAGGATGAGGTCCAGGAGCTTGTCTTTAGAGAGGCCGTAGAAGTCATCCGTGTCCCTCACGGCTTCAAAGTGGACAAGGCACATCCTCCAAGAGAGTTCGTAGAGGCGTTTGCACTGGTGGGCATCAGAGAGCAGCATCATTCCCAAACAGTTGGACGAATGCAGGTTCTTTTCAAGAAACTCTGCTGCTGCATCGCGGATGTCGTGGAACTGAAGCATATCTCCAGCTTCGAGGAGCGACTCCGCATTCTCCTCGTTGATGATGACTCGTGAGGAGTAAGCAAAGTCCAACAGCAGCTCCAGAACCTCTGGGTGAACACTGTCCCGAAAATTTACATCACTGTCCAGGCTCTCACGGAGGCCTCCACTGAACATAGCCTCGAAGTACCGGCTGCATGCCGCCAGCACCGCCCTGTGGCAGGGGAACGATCGGTCTCCAGCCCAGAGCGTCACGTCTGTGAACATGCACTGCTTGCGAAGTGTGTTGAGGTGTGTGAGGACACTGTCTGGATGAGAGGGCTTATGGAAGAGAGAGATGTTCATGGAGCCCGTGCTCGTCCTTGACTTGCGGTTCTCATGGACGCTGACTGACATTTTTTCTGGCACCTCCAAGGAATTAGCCGTGCCAATATCTTGAACTGGAAAAAACACAAAAGGAATAAGTTAATTAATTATCTACTTAGATCAGTTCAGTTAAGATCATGCACATTGTTGTTGTAGTAGCTTGTAAAGGGCCGACTGACTGACAAAAACAAATCCCTGCACAATAATACCTAACAACTGTCGGTAACACATTATTTACAGAGTAAGAAGGGCGGGCAAAGTGACAATGTTGTAGACTACCGTAATTAATCCCATCACGTTACTCTTGATCACTTTCATAATCAAAATCCTTTCTACATTGTTCAGTTTCAATGGTTTTTTAAATCCTTTATTTTGACCTAATCATTTAATAAATTTTCTAACAATGGTTCCTTAATACAGCCCATCATTGGCCCTGAGTAACTTTCCAGCAGAATAGCATAGTTCCACAGCCATAGTTCTGATAGTGTTTTTTAAAAGATTGCACTCATCAAATCTCAGAAAAACTGAATATGAAGAAAATGTCATCACGTGTTATAAGTGCTGCATTTCTGCCACATTGCCCACCCCTAATAACTGCCCATACTCCATATCTGCACTGTTTCAGCAGCATAATGTAATTTTGCTGGTTTTGCATTCTCACATTTCTTAGAGAGCCACTTTGCTAAGCCATGCTGACAGCTGGGTCTCTTTTTATAGGCAGAGTTTAGCCAGCCAACAACAAATTAAGAGTTAAATTAATCAGCTCACAGTCCATAATTCATATGTGGTGTGTTGGCCGGGACTATTAAATCTAAGCGCAGAATGAGGCTGGAATGACTGCCAAGCTCTGACTCATTGATCCATGCAGTGTTTAACAAACAGAGCTGAAATGGAATTGTAGGAAGCCCATACTGATGAGCATCTGCAAAATAACTCTTCAAAGCCTACAGCGGATCGCCAGACGCCTCTTTTTGATCCTGTAGCACATCGCTTTAACAGCTCCACATTAGCTAATTCCAAAGGCTTTTGTAGTTTACACAGAACCGATAGGGCTTTTTGGAACCATCAAGTCGGATCTGCAAAGTGTCTGCTAACACAAGTCAGGCTATCGTCCTTACCTAGTGGTCCAGATCCCGTTCTATTTTACCACTGTGTGTGCAGACCAGGGTGAGCCTGGAGAAGCTCTGCTTTTTGGAAACAATTTGCAATTCAAATAGGGCGCAACAGTTCAAACATTTCAGCATTTTTCAAAATGCAAATGCCCTCCCGACGCTGGAACAGGGCCTCAAATTTCTACAGCATGGGCAAACGTCTACGTCAGCTGAACAGTAGGAACAAAAGAGAGAAGGCTGATATTTCAGCAGGCAGCCACCGGCTCACTGTGAAGGTGGCGCACATGCTGGAGTCATTCTTTGACGGCTTTTAGAGCATTCTGTGATGATCCAAAGGGGTGCAGGCATGCAGACATCAGCAGGGGTCTACGGATCTCGCTGCTGCTTTAACAAGCATGAGAATACCGGAGGCCGGCCACCAAAACAATGCAGGTCACAGTAAAGGCATGCACCAGACAATGCAGCGGAGGGGAGACTTCCAGGAGGGAGGGATGCAGGATTGTGGAGGGATGAATTGGTGCATTGAGGGACAAAAAAACATTGCTTTGAATTTACCTGATTCAACAATGTGTATTTCCACAAGTACAAGTTGACTTTAACAATACTTTAACTTCAACCCATTCTTAACAATACCACGTGGGATGCTTCTGCACCATTTCATGTTTGTGCACTGATGCTTTCATGTAAATAGTACGGCTGTTAATGTGTTAAAAATATAGAATTTTTATAGTCCTAAAATAACTAATGCAGGCTCTGCACACAATGAACACTGATCTGATAGTATGGCTTTAAAAGCTATCCCTTCAGCAAACATTGTCAGATAAATCAACAAGCAGCAAACTAACAAAAGCAGCGGACATGTATCAGTGAAAGTCACCTCCAGTTTATTTATGATTAGATTTCCACTCATAACCCAGTCAACTGCTTCATGATTAGGGATGGGTACGGTTAGAATTTTGCCTATATTGACACAGATGATCAATTCCAAATATTTATTCATACTCTCACTGACCCTATGCTCCATTGTTTGGTACTCCAAGGGATCTCCTAAGACGCTGCAGAAGCTCAGCAGTAATTTTATTAAGGTGTTTGGGAGAAATAAGGATCTAAAATGTGTCCTGATTTTGTGTTTCTATGTGGGAGGAGCGTCGCTACCAATGTTCTGATCAACAGCAGCGCTCCGTCCTCCACTGATCCAATCCAGCATCCACTGTCTGAAAACGCAGCTGTGTGAGAAAGTATTAACACCCACAGCAGCCCCGTCTGAACAGGAGACTCTCCAGAGTTCAGCAGGAACCAGTTTAGTACGAGTTCACAAATGGAAATTTAAGCAGATGTTAGTAAACATATTTTAACTGTGTTGTTAATTATGAGTAAATGATGATCTAGATAGTCTACATCAGTGCACAAGACATGAGGGATACAATTCTCCATCCATCCAACTTCATCACAAAAACATCGGTGTCCTTCACAGCCGAGAGCTGCGTTAATGTCAGTTAGATCATTCATGTGGAACGAATGTCTGAACCAAGTAAATGTAATGCGTTATTTTCCAATGTAGAGTGGAGCAGGTGGTGTCCAGGAAACACTTACTGCGGCAAAATCTGCTGACCCACGAGCAGGCACTGACCGAGAAGATCTGAGGTGGGGTCTGCATCTGTCCCAAAACACACCCTCTCTGCAGGCCAAGCCGAGAGAGCGGGTCCTCTATGCGGCAGCAGAGGGATAAAAGAGTGGCAAAGAGAAACTGAGGTGAGTTTTAATCCACTCCCACCCCTCCCAAAACACTGCGGTTCAGTTTTCCAGGCTTAGCCATGGACTAAACTGCAACGTCAGTCGAATTGAACCATTAAGAATCCATTTAAACCCGGTTCTTGTAGGAGGACATGGACATAGGCTTGGTAAAATCTCTCTTTGTGTGGTCAGGCTTCAGACTCAAACCCCTCAGTGCAGCAGCCCTGACCTTAAGGAGGCTTTTAAAGTGTCATCACTGACAAATCACACCACCGGCATGGCAAAGATTTAATGTTTGTGCCTGAACATAGTTCCCCAGTCAAAATGTTCTGGTTCCTAGAACCCATCGGATGAAACAGCACCCCAAAGATCCTATGTAGTTGTTAGGCTGCGCATACAACTTCTGAATAAAAAAACTTCTTCTAAACAGCACTTTCACACCCCATTTGCAACCAATGACCGTTCTTTAAAATAGTGGTTCTCAAACCGTGACCCTCAATTCTGTATTTGTATGTGGGTTTAAAATGGGCCTATATCATGAAATTTTTTTTGCAACTTTTTGGGAATTTAATGTTTAATGTAGCATGTAAGATTTCAGTGTGTAAGATACTTGCCTCCAGACCAAGAGGTCATTGGTTCAAATCCTACCTTCAGCATACCACCACTGTGTCCCTGAGCAAGAACCTTAACACCAAGTTGCTTCAGGGAGACTGCCCCCTGTAGTTAGGGAATGGAAGTCGCTTTGGATAAAAGTAAATGTAAAACCCTTCAATATGTTCACCTGTTCAGCCCACAGCAGGATAGCCCCGCCCACTCATCCTGAAGTCATAAGGAGTGTTTCAGCCGAGGCTGCTTTTTAATGAGACGCAGGGCAGCCAATCAGAGCTCATTTGCATATAATAGTGTTAAAGGCACACTAACAAAAGCCTGTTAAAGGTAATGAGTTACTGGAAAATGGTCCAGGGTTTTGTTAAACAAAAATAAAAGAACCTTATGGTGCAAGATCAGAGTTTAGGTTCTCCCTGAACTATTTCAAACTGACATTTTACCATCTTAACAAGATGGAAAAAGTGGCTCCTAGGTAATCTTTTATTTTTAAAAAGTAAGGTTCTGCTGTGCCCTGCCATGTGTTGAGACCATGCCCGGTGCCCGTTGACCCTGGGATAGGCTCCAGGTACCTGCGAGCCGAGAGAAGGTTACAGAAAACGAGTGAGGGGGTTCTCCTGTAAAATGAGACTGGGGAACTTTTCTCATGGAGTTCTTCCCCAGTTCATCCCACTGCCACTCGGCGGCGGCTCGGCCCGTGCCAAAGCTGCTGAATCACTGTATCACTAACAACCAGTCTCTGTGCACGTCCCCATCGACGTGAACGACACCTTTCAATTGCGATGCCACGGAGAATCACAAAGATTCTCTTTCCCCTGGGCGCTCTCGCCTTTGTCGATATCCCTTCTCTCCTGACTGATCGCCTGTCCAGGTTCCTTTCACACTCTGTGTTGGTATTCCAGTGCTTCTCTACTTGAGTTGCAGCCACTGGAGTGGTGGGGGGGGGGGGTGGGCCTTTTCTTTTTCAAGGCAGAGTCAAAAGCTGGCAACCTTTCTGTGTTTACAACGTTCAATGGCTCACCAGCTGGCAGCCAGTCTGTCTGAATGCTGAAGAACTTCTATCAGCTCCCCAGGAAAAAAAAAAGAGAGAGAGAGAGACTAAGCCGGTGGCGGATCAGCGCAAGGCGGGCTGTCAGCATCACAATGGACAATCCAGTCTACTGAAGGGGTGCCAGGGCGAGAGACGGGGCGTCCTGGTGAAGACGGGGCCCGCTGTGCATGTTAGGTCTGCAGACACAATATTGTAGGTTGTGAATGGCGCTCATAAACTGCGTCACGGCACCCCGTTCGATTTTTAAAGAACGACCAACAGTTTTGACGGAAGAAGGCTGGCAGCCATTCTGAATAGCGAGGCAGGCGCTCAGTAAAAACCTGTGGGAGGACTGTACTAGTGCGGACCTGGCAACCCATGATTTTTCAGCTTTCTTCTTCCGAATGTAATATTTTTCTGAATTCACACCTCCCCGGAACCCACCCCTCAAAGAAAACCCAACACAATGAGAATCAAACCCTGCCCATGTCAACAATGAAAAGTTGCCTGTAATGTCCCACATTTTAAAACCCAATGTTGGTGTGGACTAATAAAATCGAATCTGATCGCAGTGCTAATACCAAGTTTATCAAACATATATAATGTCCCTATTGTCATTATTAATCATGAGTAATCTTGTAATTCTGACCACTAATTTATCTGTTGAAGCCTTTGTGTTTGTGTACTTTTTAAATACCCAGAGGTGGGTTCATCGGCTCTACACAGCATTTGAGATGTGATGTGGGGTTTTCTCTCTTTCAGTGATACACAAAAGCAACATGAGTGCAAATCGTATCCCCATGTGAAGACTAGCCAGAAGAAGAATTCAGAATCTTGCTTGAACGTGAAGCCTGCTAGAATGAGCAGCACAGTCAGACTGAAGCCAATAACAAAAGGTAGTGAAAACAAATCATAACTAGATTTACCAGGATTTTATACAACCTTCATCACAGCTTAACCAACGTCTCCACCTTGGTACACAATGTATATTTATGTACCTTATTACAATACTTCAGAATCAGAAAATCTCTCATTCTGGAACACTTTTCTACTAAAACTGTGGTCTGACCAAAGAAAAACCCTGACCTGACCTTCAGCTTCACACTCTCCTAAATATAGGCTTTGACTTTCATAATATTTACTGAATCTAAAGACTAGAAACTCAACAATACTGCTGTGGTTCAAGGGACTAAAAGCAGCCATGATCACCGACTCCCAATATAACATTACCTGCACATATGATTAACTACAGTAATGTGGTCTTGACCCCCCGCCCATTTCTTTGTATTCTGCTTTGAACCTTGTTGGTGTAATAACACTATCTTGACTGTCTGATCTTTGTCACACTGAGGAGATTAAATGAAAGGAATGTAAACAAATGTTTTACTGTCAGGCTGCAAAGTGCCTAAAGATACAAGGAGCCTATATAAAGGAGCTCCACCCTCTCAGCATTCAGCACCACTAGTATTCTGATCACCGCCTGATCATCTGGAATCATCTGCTCCTGGTTCTTCACTGGTTCAGGACTTCAGTTAGATGCTCT
>JBBPCW010000031.1:17875185-17888776 GCA_037974425.1 Phenacogrammus interruptus
ACACACACACATACACACACACACACACACACACACACACACACACACACACACACACACACACACACACACACGCAATGTATCTTCCCTATTAAGGATCCAGGTTTTGTTAATTATGCGACAGTGAGCTCCGACAGCGCGATCTGATTGGTTGAGGTGTTTATGATAACACCTTTTTTTTTTTTTTACTGTAACTGTATCTCATTAGCACTGGTTGCTAAGTAACGTCAGTCTCTCCACTGCAGCTTTACAGCTTTACTTTACTTTAGTGTCCAGAGCAGAAACCAAAGCCCTGTGAGAACTTTATTAAAATTGTTTCACACTGCAGCCGTTCGGTTCCACTCTGAAGTGGAACAGCAGCCCTTACACTCCCAACCCCCCATTATTGGCTAAATTGGGGTGTAAAGAGTGATTACGAGCATATCGAGCAGAAAAAAGCATATAAGATTGCATTAGAGAGTACAGAGTGCATAGAATATATAAAGCATTAAACAGTGTATAGGGCTGACGGAGCGTGTATTAGTGTGTCTAGAGCATATAAGAAGGCATATAGGGTTTATAAGAGCATATAAAAGTATGTTAGTGTATAACAGCGTATATGGTGTATAAGAGCTTATAGAGTATATGATAGAATATAGAACATATAAGAATATATAACATGTGCGAGAGTGTATAAGAAAGACAGAAACTGCATTTCTCTTGTTTTTTTTCTCTTAATCAGCCACCGTTGCTCCCTCAGCGCTGAGGATCTGAACAGGCAGTGGCTGAAGCCGAATCCCAACCTGAGTCCAACCATCTACCACACCAAAGGGCTCCTCTACTACCTGAACAGCATCGGCAGGACTCCACTGGTGAGAACTGCTCCATCAACAGACCTGCAGAATTCAAACACTCGAGGGAGAGGGGTGGGGGGCATTCTACCACTTCAGAGTCCTGTGAACTTAGAGATCTGTCGGGGTTGGCTATCTCTGAAGGGGCTCAGCCATTCAAGCACCTTAAAACAAACTGCAAAATCTGTGAGGAGCCAGAGTTATGAGGCACAAACAGACACTAACAACTCAAGCGTTTGTTTGATTTTCATGTTGTTTTGTATCAAATCGTGTGGAAACACTGGAGGAACGTGCCTGAGAGCAATTCTCTGATCTGCGTCCAGTTCTGAAGGTCCTGGAGTGACTTTTAAAACCTTAAAGCATCGACAGTATCTTTCCCTTGGGATGTAACTGGGATATGAATGCTTTCCTGTGGATCAGTTCAGTTCTGACTGCTCTGCTTTGCTCGAATCCTAAAACCTGGGAGATTTTAATCCATCTGAGAAATCAGAGAGGAATTGGCCTGAGGCTCCAAAAGTTCAGAGCAACGATTGTCAAACTCTTGGTCTGCAGTGTCAGAGTAACATTCACCTAAATGCATGACCCAACAGCACCCAGAGCTTCACACCAGCGGCTTTCGCTCCATGAAAGCTGGGATCGACTCCAGCAGCAAAAACTAGTTGTTCCTACAATTGTTTATAAACACTAGTGACATTCAATGCTACACCCTAATCCCACTGAGCTACTTCCACCCTACGCCTGTATTTGTGATGTAACCTGTATTTCCAGCACTGTGCAAAACTCACCTAGAAACAAATTCTTAGTGCAAAAAGAGACTATTTTATATTAGTCAAACTGTCTGAGGAGATTAAACGAAAGAAATGTGAACGAATGTTTTACTGACAGGCTGCAGAGTCTAAAGGTACAAGGAGCCTAGATAAAGGAGCTCCACCCACTCAGCATTCAGCACCACCAGTATACTGATCACCACCTGATCATCTGGAATCATCTGCTCCTGGTTCTTCACTGGCTCAGGACTTTTAATGTCAGGGCATCTCTGTGGATCAGTGGTGAATCTGGATTGGCTCAAATCCTGAAATATGAGAGATTTTAATTACATCCAGGAGGTTTGAGCTGTGATCGGCAGACTTATGTCCCATGGGATGAGGCTTCAGGCCTGAAGACATGAGGCGTTTGTGAAACGAAGCTGCCCGACGCAAAACCCCGGTCGGATTCACGCTCGTTTGGTTTAATTGGATTTCCGCCCGCGTGTGCAACGCGTGTTTCACGGTGATGTATTGAGACGTGGAGCCGATGTGGAATTGAGTTCCGTTTAATTTATTTATTTAAATCGTAAGAAAACCATCATAATGCTTCATTGTCATTGAATGTAATGAGCGTCGGGACACGGCTTTAATACAGAACGCTCTTAATGAAGGCGTTTCCGCGCCGCTGCCTCCGTGTCTCTAATCAGCGAATCAGTGATATCAATTACAAAACCATTACAGAAATAAAGAAGAAAAAGAAAGGAGAGGAGAGCCGCGTGGGCGCAAGGACACGACCCAGTATAATGACTCTGTGTGTCAGACGCCCTTGTCCTTTTTGACCTCCTGATTTATCTGTTTGTGCCACTGTTCTTTTAACAGGACGTATTTATAGCTGAACCTCTTCAGAGACTCTTCTGGTGGAAAAGATCTTCTCTGCTCCTTCTCTGACCTCCTTGTTGTCAGTTTTGTTCAGAGTCGCCCTCTTCTGTCCAAATAATAAAGTCAGTAACACTTTATTATTGTTTCTTTCCATCTCTCTCTGTTTCTCTCTCTCGTTCTCTCTCTTTCTTTCTGTCTCTCTGTCTCTCTCTCTGGCTCTCTGTCTCTCTGTCTGTTTCTCTTTCTCTCTCTCTCTCTCTGGCTCTCTGTCTGTCTCTCTCTCTCTCTCTGGCTCTCTGTCTGTCTC
The DNA here is from genome assembly GCA_037974425.1 of Phenacogrammus interruptus. NCBI lineage: Eukaryota > Metazoa > Chordata > Actinopteri > Characiformes > Alestidae > Phenacogrammus > Phenacogrammus interruptus. Next base: position 17,877,948 of record JBBPCW010000031.1, read on the forward strand.
TCTCTCTCTTCGTCTGTCTCTCTCTGTCTGTCTGTCTATCTGTCTCTCTCTCTCTCTCTCTCTCTCTCTCTCTCTCTCTCTCTCTCTCTCTCTCTCTCTCTCCAGGTGTTCTGTGATTATCATGGTCACTCCAGGAAGAAGAATGTGTTTCTGTATGGTTGTAGTGTGAAGGAGACGCTGTGGCAGTCCGGATCGCCCGTCAACACGTCCTCGCTGAAGGAGGACCCGGGGTATCGGGTATGTCCACCCTGTCCCCACATTCTATTGTCCCATTAACTCTCTGTTTCTGAGGGAAACTCCAGCAGAGAAATCAGAGTCATACTAAACCACACAGACTAGTCTGATCACCTTAATGAAGATCTGGATGTGGTTTCAGCTCAAGATTTGGGTGTAAATTCAAAACGTTAAGCCACTGCTGGTTCTCTCTTTTGGCTTGGATTCCACAGCAGAATTTGTGGAAAATATGAAGAGAAGTGGAGGGTTCTTCTGATTGTTCTCTGATTGGCATGCCGGTAATTTGGGCTGAACGTCACCATTGTTTATAAACTGGCTCTCTTTTGCCGGAGGAAACGTCCATGATTGGCTCACTGTGTGAGATGTGAGGGGTTTTGAGTTGAACAAAAGTGCGATTGTGGCGAATTCTGGTGAATTGTCGTCCTCGGGGCGGAAGATAAAGCTCTGAATTGCGCTCATCATTCTCTGATCTTCAGAGACGCCCCGGCTTTCATTTGCCGCTGACAATTCGTGTTCCTCTGCAAGCACTTGTCTTTGTTTATTTGTTGTCTGTTTGTTTATCGGATTCCTTATTTAGAACACCAGAGCTCGTAAAAGCCAATAGTGATTAGTGCAGCTTTGCCACAATACTGAAAAGTAAATGTGCCGTTATTTACCTGCATGTTCCAGACGGACTTCTGATCTTTTCTGTGTTTATTCCTTCAGTGGGGAGTTATAACAGCTCTACCCATCGCTGCAGCAACTTTTACACCAGTTTTCTGAATTTAGATGGTCCGTGACTTTGAGTTGTGGACTTTTCTCGTATTTGCTGCTGTTGCACCGCCAGACTGCAGAGCCGCAGTTTAAGAGCAGCAGTTTCAGGCCTTCAGTGAAACAGACTGTGAGCGCCTGATGTCTCTTAGATGTAAATGTATCAAGTTATTTCAAATAAAGATGTTAATTTACTAAATATCCCCTCATCAGTGAGACGACTAAATGTGTCTAACAGTGTAAATATAAATTATTAGAATCTTTAATAGAAAGTGTTCAGGCGACCGTGTGACGCCCAGAACAGTGTGACTTTAATTTCATCTTAAACTCAGTTAATGCTTTACCCTTAAATAAAATGTAAAGGTAAACCTGTATTTGCCTCTTTTAATTTAAATTTCCTGCTGAGATATGTAACTCGGAAGGTTGCGGGACAAAAGTTTACACCCGGATTGAATTTAAAGACAGATGCATCTGAATGCGCTCCGGCTCACGGTTTTCGGGGAATAACTCCTGATCTACTCGGGCTAAAAATACAAATGAGGGCTTGTTGGAAAGATCTATTCTGGAGTTTGAAGTGTCTGAGTGCTTTCCCCACTGAGATATGCAACTCGTAAGGTCATAGGACAAAAGTATTGGGACACAGCTGCGAGGTGAATGTTGTGTGAAAACATCCAGCAAAAAATTGCCACAAAAAAACAAGAAAAGCAGAGAATATTTGCAGTTTCCACGTTACTGTGGGGATTTCTGCATCAAACTATGAGTTTTATCCCCACAGTAACACAGAAACTGCAAATAACGGTTTCTTTCCGTTCCCCATTTTTGGGAGTAGATGGTTAAAACCTCCACCAACCTTCTACATTTTCCACAAAGATCTGCTGCTGTCATTCTTCAGCTGATGGAGAGCAAGAACACTTTGAGTCTGAGCAGCTTGGTAGAGAATCTTTATCTTCAAGTCCCTTTATTTATTTATTTATCAGGTTTTTATTTTTCATGATCATTTATTTTATTCATAGTTTTTAGTTTATTGTGTTTAGTTTAATGCTGACTAATCGATCTGAATTCACTTTAAGGGCTGAAACAGACAGAGTGTGAAAACACCCTTAATCACAATAAAACAACTTTTCCTCATTTTGAACAACAGAGAAGCAACAGAAGATGATATTCAACAGTCCCTGCTATAACTGGCCAATTCATTGTTTTTTTAAAATTGTTTTTTCAGACCATTACCAAAACTCTGGACCGGATAGCTCCAGCGTTCTCCTTCAACAGCTGTAGCTTCCTGGTGGAGAAGTCGCGGGCGTCCACGGCGAGGGTGGTGGTATGGAGGGAGATGGGGGTCCTCAGGAGCTACACCATGGAGAGCACCTACAACGGCTGTGACCAAGGAATCTACAAGGTTAGACTCCAGAATCTCCCTCTGCAGAAAAACTTCCACTGCCTTCTCACTGGCCTCTTTAGGAAGGAGACTGCCCCCTGTAGGTAGGAAATTGCCCCCTGTAGATAGGAGACTGCCCCCTGTAGGTGGTAGACTGCCCCCTGTAGGTGGGAGACTGCCCCCTGTAGGTAGGAGACTGCCCCCTGTAGGTAGGAGACTACCCCCTGTAGGAAGGAGACTGCCCTCTGTAGATAGGAGACTGCCCCCTGTAGGTGGTAGACTGCCCCCTTTAGGTAGGGAATGGAAGTCACTCTATATAAAAGCCTCTGATAAACGCTATAAATAAAAAAAAATAATAATAATTCATGAAAGAAAATGGAATGTTTAAAAAGGCAGAGGAGAATAGTGCAGGCTAAAGTTGGTGCAGAAATTAGAAACACATAGCCTGTGCTTCAGTCACTGGCCACTTTATTGGAAACACCTTCCTTGTGCATAATTTTTTTTTTACTATTTTTCTGTTGTTCATTGGACTTGAGGTAAACATTAGGCTGTTTTTCCTGTTGGTGGATTTGAGTAAATTCCCAGTGACATCCTTTAGTCTTCAACAATCCCTCCATCCGTCCTTCCCACACTTCTTTTCCGCTCTGCTGGTTCTGGGTTCCCGTCCCCCGGCAGTTCATTACTTTCCACAGCCTCTAACATGCTAATCATTTATTAGCCTGCTTATTTAGCCACGTGTGGTTTGTTAATCGTAGCCCAAACCCCTCTCTGATGGCCTCTCCCGGCCTTTACCTCCACCAGCCCCCTCATATCTGTGTCCTCCGGGAGCACGTCTTAATTCTCAGGCGTTTCTGAAGTGAGCGAAGTGGAGAGAAAGTGGCCTAAAAGCTAAAAAAAAAGTATCGCTAACGTACACAAACCAGCGTTTAGTTGCCATGTTGTGTTTTCAGTCTTTGATGTGGGTTTTTTTTTTTTGTCTTCATGTGGCCGTTTTATGTTTGGACACAACTGTCAGAATATGTCTGTTGTGGCAAAAAGCTAAAAAATATGATATTTTTTTTTTTCAAAATTTAGATTCAAAACACAGCTGAGTGTGAGTGAGGCTTTATTTTTGTGTCATTATGTGTCAGAGCACCTTCACAGCTTCTTCATTAAAATGTTACATTTCTTCCATTTGGAATGCAATTTTCTTCAAATTAATCCATTTGAATAATGCGAAGCGTTTAAATGTCCATCACTAGTGTGGCTGTGTGGGGCTATAAGATGAGGCCTCAGAGAAGGGGACTGGAGTCAGACTCGAATCGCACTTAAGGTCACATAAACTAAGACTCAGACTTGACTCTAGACTTCTCTCAGCGACTCGAGATTTGATTCGGTGCTGTGACTCGTGAGTCAAAACTCGTAAACCATGTTCATTTCATGGAATTATTTATTTATTTATTTATTTATATCTCACACTCTCCAACGACCCGAAAACTGTTCACATCGCCACATTACTTTTGTCCCATTACTTTTTTCTGAGGTGAACGGTTTTCAGCTAATAACGGTTTTCGAGGAGTCATTGGAAAGGGGTCACCGAGCCCCATTTAACTGTGGAGTTTCACATGTAGAATGTGAGATACATTTTTCATATTTAACATTTAGATTCAAGATAATTTAAGGCAAATCCTCCATGTTGATGAGGGCATGTCACAGCACACAGTCCCGCCCCCAGCTAAGTAACAGCCAATTGTAAAAATGAGGCGTGGCCAATCAGCATAACTTCTAAACATTTACAGCTCAAAAATCCCACATTTAGAGCCGTTTGTAAACATTGCCACTCAAAGACTTGAGATTTGACTTGGACACGGTAAAATGACTTGTGAACATCTCTGGTGTTTCCTCATGAGAGGGTCGTCTTCAGGCCCTGCTCTCTTTCTCGCTGTCAATCTTTCCTCGTTCTTCCCCAAGACTCAATAAGCCCAAACAGTCAGTCAGTCAATACAGCGCTGTTCTCCCCGCAGGAGGTTTTCATTTGATATCAGCAAATTTATGTACAGAAATGTCACGGGTGATGTTCTGCTACTCCTCCATTCAGGTGGACATCATTGAATCATTCAAGCACAACAAAGACCATCTCACTCAATCAGAGAAGATTCAGGATTCAAGATTCTTTATTTGTCACATACACAGTTATATGAGTACAATGTGCAGTGAAATGTACCCCAAATCACACCTAAGGTTGCACAAATTTCCTAGGAATTTCCTAAAAAGAGAGATATGAAGACAAAAGAATATAATGAATAGACTAAAAATGAAATAAGAAAATCAGCCTTTGGAAAAAATAAATACAGTAATAATACAGTAAAATAAAGGGTTATGTTCCAAGGGCACTTGCCTAAAAACGCCTATAGTATAAACCCTAAATCTGCTCTCAATTCTGCTCCCAGAACACTTTAATTTCATTTTAAATTCAGTTTAATGCATTACCCTCAAAGAAAATGGAAAGGTAAATCCATATTCACCTCTTTCAATTTAAATTCCCCGCTGAGATATGCAACTCAGAAGGTCGTGAGACAAAAGTATTGGGACACCACAGCGAGGTGAACGGTTTTCAGTGATATAACCCCTGATTTACTCAGGCTAAAAATACAAATGAGGGCTTGTTGGAATGCAATTCAGAAGGTCACAGGAAAAAAATATTGGGACACTGCAGAGAAGTGAATGGGTTTTTGCAGTTTTTGCGTTATTGTGGGGATTTCTGCGTAAAACTATGAATTCTGTTCTCAAAGAAAATCTATGTGTGACTGAATCTGCGACTCCTGATCCGCGTAAAACTGGGGTATTACTGTATATATATAGACATGAAAAAAATTAACTGTGCATGGGTGAGGTAAATGTGAAGTGAAATTACTATGATGGGCAAATGCACATCTGAAAAGAGCAAATTGTGCAAACAGACATACTGTCCAGTAGAACCAGGAGCAGATGATTCCAGATGATCAGGCGGTGATCAGTATACTGGTGGTGCTGAATGCTGAGTAGGCGGAGCCCCTTTATCCTATCTTTGCAGTCTGTCACAGTAAAACATTTGTTCACATTTCTTTCACTCAATCTGCTCAGTATGAACAGCTAAAATTTCCTGACAGGCAGAAAATAGTAGTTTTGCAACAACAAGGAGATCCAAAGCAAAAAAATGAGGGGTGAGTCAAGACAGCGCTGTGTAAATGCAGGTGTGTGAGTGATCTGAGAGCCGCGTAGTAAAAGGCGGCTGGTCAGTCCTGAGTGCACTTTGAACCTCTAATTTTAGCCTCTGTGAGAAGAGAGCTCAAAAGTAAATTATTTTTTAGTGTAGAATAAAAAAAGTCTAAACTTCAAAGAGGCCTCTCAGCACCAGCAGATCTCAGCAATCATTCATCCCCACCAGGCTTCAAACGAAACAAATCAAACAGGTGCTGCCTGTTCTCCCAGCAGGCAGAAACAGAGAGAAAAAATTAAATAAAAGCAGTAAAACTCTGCCCATTAACAAACATGGGGCTGCCCACTTTCAGCTGCACCGTGTTGTTTAGTTTGTATTGTGTCGTGCTGCTCTGTCTGTCAGTTTTCAGTGTTTTCAGACAAAACCTGTCAGCAAACAAAGCCCATACCAATACTGACTGACTGACTGTTGGATTGATTGATCTGTTGCATTCATTTTCTTACACTACCCATTCGCTTAAAGGGCCCATAACGTATTTTCCTGGTTTTACATAGTCATATAATTACACTGTTAAACTGTATATTTCATTGCTCAGTCCGTATGATCAATTTATGGAAATTAAGCTAAAAAAACACATACAGTAACCCCCCCACTTATATGTGGATCAGCAGTCGCGATTTCAGTCTCAGACTCACAGATTTTTTCTGAAAACCAACTAATAATTTTTCGCGGAACCACCTCGCACATGTGTGGAAAAGGCAGATATCCTCCACATTGTTTAGCTTTTATAATGTCCGGACCTTGTCTGCCACGCCCCCTCGTCCTCATGCTGGGTTGCTAAGCACCACCTCTAACCCTGCACGAGGTCGAGGGGGCGTGGCAGACGAGGTCCGTCACAGTTTTTTTCTCGCTGTACTCAGAGATGGAAGGTTTGAAAGTAGCCAATCCGAACATGTTATTTATATTGCCTTGGTGCTGATTGGTCGCTGCCCACAATTTCCCCTGTGGAGCGTCTCGAGTGTTTCTCGTGTTTTTTGTTTTATTCTTCTTAAAACCTGTATTTTTATTACTGTAAATTAAATGAATTGAATGCTGTAATTACCTGCTTACCCCAGTCTATACAGGGGTAACATCACTATTTACAGTCTAGCACTGCAGAAGACAGCAATTCAGTGTAAACTGTACAGTACAGATAGGGGTTTACCCTCACATTCTATTTAATGGTGATGAGTTTAAAATGGAATTCAAGTAAAAGTGTTGAAAATGAAACTGAAATAAAAGTAAAGTGTTTTGGGAGCAGATTTGTGGGAATATTTAGGGTGTACACTATGAAAATAGGCATTTTTAGGCACTCTTGGAACGTAAACCCCAGAAAAAGCAGGGGGTTACTGTATTGCTTTTGTGATGTCACAAAAACCTTAGCCCCATCCATTCTCAGCCCATCACCAAGCTCAGCCCACTTTCAGCCTAGTTTCATCCCAGACTGCTTTTGGGAAAGATGCCAGACAGCGAGAAATGAGCCATTTACACCTATGTAAGTCTGTGGGATGAAGAATTACGACTGTTTGTAAGTAAGAAAACCTTTTATTGGCTGGTTTTCATCACAGAATTCTACTGTCTCAGACCTTTTTCTGACAATGTTTTATCATCCATGCCTCCTGTGGAGCCTGACACGAGCCTGTTAGGAGCGTCCAGGTGGAGGTGGATGCTGGAAGTTACAGCATTTGGTTGTTTTTGGAGGAAAGCCAGGGCTGGTATTACATTTCTAAGAACCGTATTAGTGGCTCTAACACTCTAGCACGCTCTAGCAGCGTCTGTTCTTATTGATCCTGGGACGAATCCCTGTTATAACCCAATGCACCATCTGTAACCTCATCCATGTTGTTACCCTTCACCTTTCCGCTGGTGCCTGACGGGTGTTCTGGGCCTCCCTGAGCGGCCCGGGACTCTGCACGGACCACCGCTGCCGTTCCTGGCACTGGCTTAGCAAGTAATGAGCTTCAGCAGGAACCAGAGCACCGAGCGTCAGCGGTGGACAGGCGTGTCGGCCAATATACGGGACATACGAAGCCTTAAGCGCGTGTAGATTTGGGCTAATGGATCAGAAAAGCAGGCGTTTTCATTAACGAGCAGGTGGAGGGCCAGATGTGCTGGTGCACATACTTCTTTGCCTTTTTGGGCCTCGGCCTGAGTGGTTCTTGATTAAAAAGTCTGTACTGATATTCGTGGCGGACATCAGGAGTCCGGCCGAGTATTACGGAGCGCCGCCGACTCCGAGTGAGCTTGTGAGGTGAAAAAGTAATGGAAAGAAAGAAGGACCAGAGAGAGGAAGGAGAGAAGCCCTCCCTTCACTCAAAGCTAATTCTTACCAATTAGGGCCTCTGTGAGACGTGGAATTGGCTTGGTGGTTCGCGGGGGAGAAGGAAGTAATGGGCTACTCAGGCAAGGAATGAGGGGCGGAGTCAGTGACTTTCTACTGACACTGTCCACAAACAGGCAACTTTATCGGAAACACCTCCTGCGTAGCTCCACACTTCTGCTGTGCACGACACACACACACACGCGCGTACACACACGTACACATACACACACACATACGCACACACACACACATACGTACACATACACGCACACGTACACACACGCACACGTAAACACACACACGTACACACACGCACACACGTACACACACGCACACACGTACACACACACCCACATACGCACACACACACACACATGCACACACGTACACATACACACATGCACACACACACACACACGTACACACACACGCAGGCACACGTACACACACACGCAGGCACACACACACATACGCACACACACACGTACACATAAGCACACACACACACACACATACACGCACACACACACGTACACATACGCACACGCATACGCACACACACGCGCACGCACACACACGTACACACACATACACACACACGCACACACGTACACATACGCACGCACACACATACACACACACACATACGCACACACACACATACACGTACACACACGCACACGTACACACATGCACACGTACACACACACATGCACATACACACATACATACACACGCACACACACGTGCACACACACGTACACACACATACACACACACACACGCACACACACACACACGCAGGCTCACCGCCTACATATGTCGGGTAAAGAAATAACGGGGGAATGATTTTTATGATCCAGAACAGAGTAAAAGTGTAGAGCAGCGCTGCTTTACCAGTTTAGATCATCTTTACAGGTTTAAAACGCTCTTTACGCCACACAGCTCCACTCCAACCCCAGTCAGTTACAGTGTTTTACTCTGCTCTGATGTTGCCTTGCACTAAAGAAAGAGCTCCAGCGCTTTCTCAGACGTACGTTCTGGATAAACTAGTATCTCATCATGTGAATGTAAAACCCTTGAGGCCTAACGGCTGTGAGCACTGAGGGGAGCTCTGGCCCTGGGGGACCGTGGTTCAGCAGAAACACCTGGCTCTCCGCCTGGTTCTCCACCTGGTTCTCCGCCTGGTTCTCTACCTGGTTCTCCACCTGGCTCTCCACCTGGCTCTCCACCTGGCTCTCCGCCTGGTTCTCCGCCTGGTTCTCCTCGCCAGTTAACTGTCAGGTGAATGTGTTTGAGGAGGAGGACCATCACACTGTGCTGGACACCGTCCTCCTGATGTTTGTCCATAAAGTGGTCAGTGTCTTCGTTAAGCGTCCTCTCTGAGCGGATCAGTCAGGACCGCACCGGTGGGGTCAGGTCCTGATGTCCAGCGCGTCAGGGACATTGGCGACGGCCCCTCTGACGCGGTTAAGCAGCTCATATCCTGCTTTGTGTTGTTTTCCTGAGGTCCAGTAATGACTTCTGCATTCATGAAAACAAGTCACAGATTCATTTTGCAGCTCGTCTCTGTCCGTAAACAGGCTGGTTTTATGGCACCTTTAGAGCTAAGGTGTGCGAAACTATAGACACCCGTCATTTCTTTATATTTTGATAGAGGCATCATAGGGCTGGGCGATTAATCAAAAAGTAATGGCCTATATTCAGAGCCTATAATTGATCAGATGTTTCCAGGTGGATTATTGTGATTACTGTCCCTTTAAAAGCACTACTGCGTGTGGAGTCACGTGACCCCGCTCCGTTATGTTACGTTATTCCGCCGACATGTCGAGCACGGAGAGATTAAACACTGAGACAACTGAGCAACTTGTCAGTGAACTATGAGGGCAAATAAATAAATAAATAAATAAATAATCATTCATTAATCGTAATCGAGTTAAAATTAATCGAGATTTTGATTTTAGGCCAAATCGCCCAGCCCTAAGGCATCAGCAGTGATATGTGCAACAGTGTAGTTGCTGTATAGCAGACAGTATTGTGTTGGGGGGGGGGTTCAAGACTTTTGCACAGTATGTGTTGCTTGGCTGCGCTGTGTGTAACCTCACTGTGAATGGTTGGAGATGAATGGGTTGATGTGTGATGATTAAACATATTCAGGTTCATTTGAAAGATATTCACTACTAAATGCTCAATGTGGTCTAAATTCAAACCTGTGAACAGGAAAGTGACACTAACAGGTTTTATCGTGTTTTACTGGACAATCTAAAAACGAAAAACGTCGTGTTTTTCATTATTTCTCTTTTAGACTCGGATCAAAAATGCGAAATGGAAGAACATGCTTCCGGGCGGAATGGGCTTCAGTATGTAATATGTCGGGTTTCCTCCGCGTTCGTTAGCTGGTCGTAGCTAGTGTTCGTCTTTGAACAGGCGCAGCTGTTTCGTTTTTAAGCGAGAAATAAATAGGAAACAACTCGTCAATGGTTTTTAGAAATGGGCCGGAACTGGTCACACCAGAGTCACGCGGCGAGAGTGTGTCCACAGACTGCTGCCATCTACTGGTGAAGTACAGAATAGCTTGTTCTGAGTGTGTTTATCCTGCGGGGCTCAGAGCTGCATGCTATTGATTTAGTCTCCGGGGGACATTTAAACAGGACTTTGGACATTCCTCTGAAAAACGGAGTCTGTTCATGTTTATTATCACACACACTTTAAAATGCAAAGTCAGCACAAATGGACAACAGGCGCGCGCACACACACACACACACACACACACACACACACACTAAGGGACAAATAAGGGACAAATAAGGACTAACACAGTACTGATTCTCTATACTCAAGCCAGTGGTCTCCCTCTCTCTCTCTCTCTCTCTCCCTCTCTCTCTCTCTCTCTCTCTCTCTCTCTCTCTCTCTCTCTCCCTCTCTCTCTC
>JBBPCW010000031.1:17896758-17910126 GCA_037974425.1 Phenacogrammus interruptus
AGTAATGTGGCGGTAATTTAGCAGTAGCATGACAGTAATGTAGCAGTAATGTGGCAGTAATGTAGCATTAATGCGGCGGTAATGTAGCAGTAATGTAGCAGTATTGTAGCATTAATGCGGCGGTAATGTAGCAGTAATGTAGCAGTAATGTGGCAGTAATGTAGCATTAATGCGGCAGTAATGTAGCAGTAATGTAGCAGTAATGTAGCATTAATGCGGCAGTAATGTGGCGGTAATGTAGCAGTAATGTGGCAGTAATGTGGCAGTAACGTAGCAGTAATGTAGCAGTAATGTGGCAGTAACGTAGCAGTAACATGGCAGTAATTTAGCAGTAGTGGCAGTGCCATTCACCATAAGTGTGATATTATTACACAAGAGGAAGTTATAGCTCTGAACCACACTGAGTGTGTATAAATCTGTTGCTCTGGATAAGAGTGTCTGCAAAATGCCATAAACGTAAACGTAAATCACAACTTATCAAATATGATGAGTGGCCGAGAGGAGTCCAGCTGAAGACTCGTGCTCAGGGGTCATCCCTACATCACTTCCGCCAGACAGGTTTAATATGGGGCGGTAATCCGTCCTGTCCCGTCCCTTCCAGGCCTGCTGTTTTTGTTTTGTCTTTACGGGACGATGTTTCAGATATTCTCTATATTTCCAACACTGGCATACTGTCACATGATGTGGCTTTTTTCCTGTGACGTCCTTGTCCAGGACGCATTAGGACGCACTATAAAAGACACGAGGACACGTGTTCCCAGACCACCTCAGCAAGAGGTTTGAGTGAATGAACCTTGATGCATCTCAGTGGTGGTTTACACTTGAATTTATTGACATGTACTCATAATGCGACCAACCAAGACAAATTTTAGCAACAACTGTAAACATGCTCATTGTCACCCCCGTGTTACTTTCAATCTTGACAGGGATCTTTAACTGTTCAGTGATATTTATCCAGTTCTAACATTAGTAGAACATTAAATCACATCATATACAAGTATTGTGACTTTTTTGAAGCAAAGATTCAAGGATATTCCACAAATTCAACTTGAATTGCGGTGGAACATCTTTGTTCCCCCCAGCACCTCATGTTTATCCATTCACTTCTGCCTTCGATTAAAAGCCTGAAAGCAAGAGATTTTAGCAACAGTAAAGCAGCCAACACTCATAAAATTACAGCTGCCAAATTTACAGCTCATAAAATTGCAAAATGCCATGGAAGGAACATTTTTACTTCCCTGAAGAACTTTTTAGTGACTGAGAAATGCACTGAATAGTTTTTAAGGAAAACTCTGTGACATGTGCTATGAAACACAATGTACTTAAAATGTGCTTAATCCTACCTTAGTTTACCCCTGAAAATACACCAGACCCCTTCATTAGAATGAAATGGCTGTTAATTTGTGAAACCGATCCCTTAATTTTACTGTAAAATTAGACTTAAGGCACAAGTGTGAAACCCCTTAAATCTTAAATGTAAATTAATTCTGCTATTTAAGGGGCACATTTGAAAAATCAGTAGTTTTACCCATTAATCACTTTAATCTGTGCACTTATTTTGTTCCTTAGTTTCCTGTGTGGGGGAAATTAAGCTCAAAATTAAGATAAGGAGTAAAATGAATGTGTTGGGTTTCGTAGTGCATGTGAACTACTTTCAGGTTCTAGAAAGGATGGAAATTTATATTGAACCTACCAACGTTTTTCTCTCATGCTCATGGTTTTAGGAGCCATTATTTTTTAAACACATATTTAGATTCACCTTTATTAATATTAGGTAATATGTATTACTTTGGGGAGGTGGACTGATCACATGGTTTTTCAGTCATTTTCAGTTTTTTACTTTTAGTAAAAAAAACAACCTAGCAAAGGCTTCTGATCTAGTTTTACTGGTACTTTAATGGTTCTTTAGGGAACCTGAAGGCTTCTTCTATGGCACTGTTTTATGGCAAAGTGCAGGAGCTGAAACATCAAAACAGAATGACGTTAAACCACCAAAAAAGGAATAATTGTCAGCATTCATGAATATACCTCATGGTAAGTAAAAGTATCTTCTGCTACTGGATTCCTCACACCAGCGTTTCTCCAACATCTCAGCTGAAGCCTCCTGAATGGCTTGCTAATGGGCTGATGATTTAATTAGACCCACAAAACCACAAAAACAGGAGGTTCGGAAGCGGAGTTGATGCCATTTTAGAACCCATGCTTTCATCGACCTGGCCTCCATGCCTAAGTGTGACCAGGCTTGATTCACATCGATTTTACTCAAGCCGATAAGTTAAAAACCAGAATAATTATACACTCCCTCATACTTATCTGGAGAAAATTGCTAATGGTTTGTTTGTTTTTTTTTGACCAGATCTGTAATCAGGGTTTGGAGAAGTAATTGTGATTTTCTGCAGATGTTCCTTTTCTTTTCAGAGTCACAGGCAGTCGCTGTGCTACAGGTTTGATCAAATTCTGAAAACGTCTGAGGGACGTGGACAGAATGGAGGTAACGCTTGAATCTGAGTCAGAATTGGAGTCTGAATCAGCGATATTTACACCACGGCTCCGATCTGGGTTAAATGTCCCATAGCCGAAATGGACCGAGGTCTTATTTCTGCTCTGTCCAGAGAAATTGATTTTTATTTCGGGCCGGCTGATAGCTCGTTATGATTCTATTATATTGATGGCTGTGCAAAAATCAATGTCCTTTTACAATCATGAATTATTTCGGGCTGTAGAGATGGATCTAATTAAAGATAAAACCCTAATTAATCTCCACTTCTTCAGATGAGATGTTTTTAGCGGGACACGCAAATACCTAATGCAGATCGATACCCAGCCATAATATTTAGACTCTCTCTCTCGCTCTCTCTTAAGGTCTTTCATATCAGGAGTTCTAGTCGAAAACAGCCTGTTATTCATTCACTCAATTAATTTTATTTTGAACTGGCTTTCCGTCCAGTTTCAGATCTGGTGATTGCGTTCTGCTCTGTGCCTCCGGAGGGACTTTTCCTTTGCAGGGGAACATTCCTCAGAATACGAGCTTCCACAGCTTCCCTCGTGAGCGTCGGCCGTCTTGATTAGAGACAGAGAAAATGAGGTATTTTCCAACTGAACAGTTCACCCACCTCCTCCCCCCTCCCTTTTTCTGTCTTGGCAAACCCAGAAATGGAGTTTTTCAAATTCAGGCTGCTAATACCCATTATCAGAGAGGCAGAGGGAATAACTTAACGGGCTTGGATTAGTTCTTGGCGAGGCTGCATGCTGATGGGCAGGAGAGATGGACTTGCTGTCTGTTTGGTGTGGTTTCACAGTAGATCTCCTGATCAGGGTGTTCGGATTAGAATGACAGCCCCTGAAGGGCAGACCCGAGTAATCTGATTGGGAATATGTGTTTTCAGTGCTTATAAACCAGATTGTTGTTTGTTGCAGTTGTTGATGCAGTTGTTCTTCATACTGTGCCATGTTTTTGGTTTTCTGTTTTTGGTTTTCTGTTCATGGCTTTCTGTTTGTTTATCATTCCAGCGTTTGCTGATGAACTTCAGTTCACGTTATGCTCTTTGTGTTTATGTCTAGGAGTCTGTGTTCCCCTCGTGTGGTCTTTGTGTTTTCCTGCCTGTTCTGTGTCCCTGTTCCCCTTTTAGGTTTCCCTGCCTGGTCTGTGTTCCCGTTCTCCCTTATGTGTCCTGGCCTGCTATGTGTTCCCCGCTCATCCTCCGTGTTCCTGCCTGGCCCCTCATCCCTGCCCTGTCCGCGTTAAGCTCAGCTTGTGTCTCTGTTCCTGTCTGTCCTGTGTGCCTGTTCCGTGTTCACATTCTCCCGCCATGTCTCCCTGCTGTTCTGTGTTTCTGATGTTTCCTCCATGTGTCTCTGCCTGCCATGTTTCCCTGCCTCTGTCTGTCTCTGTCTTTCCTCCAGGTCTCAGCCCATGATCCTCCCCCATCAGTTCCTGCCTGCCCTTCCTGTTCTGCAACCATGCCCTGTGTCCCAGCTCAGCCCGTGTCCCTGCCTTACTCTGTCCCTGGTTCTGTTCCGGTTCTGTGTTCCCGTGGTTCCCAGTGTCAGTCCTGTGTTCTTCCTGTGTGGTCCTGGTCCTCCCTGGTGTTCCCCTGTAGACCCACTAGGGGTCCTCCTTGTCCCTGTCTGGTTTATGTCACCTGTGTCTTGTTATGTCCAGTCATCCCTGTCACCTGATGTCTGCTCCTGTTTGATTACCTCCTGTTTCCCATTGGTTCATGTCCCTGTCTGTCTGTTCTGTTTAAAAGTCTGCACTGTGTCTTGTGAAGACATGGTGGTATTGTATTGTCACAGTGTGGTCTGTCTCTGTGTCAGCCCCTCTCCCCTCTTGTACGTAAGTACTCCTAACAGGTTGTTGAATTCTGTTTGCTTTGCATGGCCCTCGCGCCAGTTTACTTTCAATGAATAAAAATCTCAAGTGCAACATGGCATTTTCCTCTGGTGCTCTCTCCACACTCACAAGGCAACAGGAGGGGTTTTTGACACATACCTGTAACTCAAACTCAAATCAACACCTTTTAACCAAGTTATTGCCAGCTAAAATACACACCTTAACAAACTGTAAGGAGAAAAAAGTCAAAGGTTAAAGCATAAATAAGGAAAAACAGTTAAGAGGGTAACTGCCTGAGGTTTCTTTTTTCTATGTGTGTATATATATATATATATATATATATATATGTGTGTGTGTATATATACGAAAAGATGTATAAGAGATAAGCAATAGGATTGGATACAAAATGTTGTACTGTGATGTTGCCTCACATTCCTGGTTTCGAATTCTGGGACGTCCCAAAGGCCTTTCTATGCAGGTTCTCCCTGCGTCTGTATGGATTTTGGCCGGGATCTCCAGTTTCCTCCCACAGTCCAAATAAGTGTGACGTGTCCAGGGTGTTTCTCCACCTTTCATCCTATGAGCCTTGGGACAGGTGATGTTTTAAAGTAGATCTATAATGATAAATCCAATCCAACTAACTTCTTGGTTGTTAGCTTTCCATTGATGGCTTAGGTTGAGTCTGTTGACCAATCACAGACTGTGTTTCTGACTGGTATGTGCAGCAGGAATAACATGAATTACATGAGACTGACCCATTTTCTATTCCGTCAATCTATATTATTAGAGCAGCATTTAATGATATAAATAGAACAAACATTGTACTTAGACACCAGAGGGTTAAGACAAATATTAAAAATGAAAGAAACCCACAAACCTCAGGATTTGTTTTGCCAGCATAGTGCTGCTAAGGGGATGGTGTTAATCCCAGCTAAGTACTTGGATGCCTGGCGCACAAAGACCCTGACTTTTTGTTTGTGTATTCCCAGGTCTTTGATTACTGGGAAGAAGATGCAGCTCTGTTTTCCTAACATGGCTGTTGTGAAAGAGAAACAGAAATATGCCTGTCTAATTATAAATCCGCCTTAGAGCTAACTCTACCTTCTCGCTTCATTGGTCACCTCTGACAGCAGCTGTAATTGGATTTGAATTGTAAACTCTGAACTCGCAGCTCTGCGACTTCAGAGGCGCAGCGCGTGCAGGCGGAGGGCGCTAGCGCTCACATAAACTAACGTCAGAACTAATTTCTCATTCATTTAATCCGTGAAATGTCTATTGACCAGGAACATTAGCGACGCTTACCCAGACCTCAGCAGAGTGAGGAGGCTGACCGGGGGAACGCTTCCTGACAAATTAGCCCAATGACTTTACCTGGAAATTCAGGTTGGTTAGCATAGATGAGGGTCTGTGAGGGATGTTTACCACTGCAGGACAACAAAGGCTCACAATGTGCCTGAATTAAATGCTCAATTTACGATGACTGCAATCCATGCAGCCAGCACCTAACGGCTCTGAGCTCTTCCCACTCTGTGCTGGTGAGATACAGGGTTTAAAAGTCGGATAGCAGAGTATTCAGCAACTAAACAGAGCAGTGAAAGTTTAGAGATGACGAGATTGTGGTTTTAATTAATTAAGGTCTTTCACAGCAGAAAATTCTACTAAGGTTTAAGTCCATCCCAGATAAAAATAATTAGTGTATGAAATTATGTCCTTCTGATCCTGAGAGTCTAAACAGTGTTCTGTGATGAAAACATTGTTTCAGCTACTGTTTGAGGCTCATGCCTCTGACCGCTGCGTTAATGCCACTAATAAAGTCTCTCAGAAACTCGTCTTTTGAGACCCTAAAGCAAATTTATATCTGCTTATAAAAAGCGGAGGAAAAACAAGCTTGGTGTGTTGCTCAAACTTTAGTAAACTGAGTGGCATGTTATATCTCCACCTACTTTTTGCTCAGTTGTCCCACTTTTTGCAAATGCAAATGCAGGGAAGCCCATTTTCTGTTTCCCTCAGGCTCATGAGCATTGAGGCCTGTTCACCGGTATTGTTCATAACAAACGTCCTGAAACTGACACAAAAATCCAGAGGAGCATGTAAAATTAAAGAGGGCTGGGGAGCAACAATGATAGTTGTGCCAAATGAAGCTGTCCTGGCTGGGATGGTGCACAAACCAGCAAAAAGTCAGTGACCTTAAATGACTCACTGATAGAAGGAGGCACTGGAGGCAGGACGGTTCACAACTGATCGCCTGATAATCCAGCAGAGATGGGAACTGGAGTCTGAGACTCGACCTCGAGTCGCACTTAAGTCGCACAAATAAAGACTTGTGACTTGACTTTAGACTTGCCCTCAACGACTCGAGACTTGACTCGTGAGTCACAACTCATAAACAATGTTCATTTCATGGAATTATTTATTTATATCTCACACTCTTTCCAACGACCCGAAAACCGCTCACCTTGCCCTGGTCTCCCATTACTTTTGTCCGAGGTGAACGGTTTTCAGCTAATAACGGTTTTTGAGGGGTTGTTGGAAAGGGGTCACAAAGCTCCATCTAACTGTTGAGTTTCATATTTAGAGTGAGAGATATATTTCTCATATTTAACATTTAGATTTAAGATCATTTAAAGCAAATCCTCCATGTTGGTGAGGGCAAATCACAGCATGCAGCCCCGTCCCCTGCTAAATAACAGCCAATTGCAATCACAGAGCGTGGCCAATTAGCATATCTTGTAAACATTTAGAGCTCAACATTTACAGCTCAAAAATCACCGTTTGTAAACATTGCCACTCAAAGGCTTGATACGTGACTTGAACATCTCAGTAATCCAGCAAACACGAAGAAGGCATCCCTAATATTCTACAACGTAGGTCACCACCCTGTCCCTGGAGATCCACCCTCTTGCCTTGTTTACCTCCACCCTGCTCCATGCTGAAGGTTGATCTCCAGAACCAGTGCTGGAGACCACAGTCCTGTACCATCAGTGTGCTTCATTTTTGGTTGAACTTCCAAGAAGTATGTTTTTCTCTAACAACGTCTCACAGTGGCCTATTGGACGAAAAAAAAAATCTTTCCCATTTGTCAGTGGTCAGGAATGGCCTTTATGTTGTATTGCAATCTGTGTAGCCCAGTTTTCTGATGATCAATTAATGAGCATCTAACAAGAAAATATAAAACTGGTTTTGCTCCTCTAATGGTGACCATGGGAATTCCACAGAAATTATTTATGGTTTATTCCTGCCTCTCCACTTTACTTTGTGCAGGTTCAAAGAACCCAAGGTCATCGTTAGAGCAACTACCTTTGAGTTCCTCGCGCCGCCGCTTGTCTACTCGCGCGTCACGTCTCCTGCTTTTTGCATTCATCGGGTAAAACATGGCTAAGCCCCCTGTAAATATTCATGTAATATTTGAATGAATGATCTATTATTAATGTATTTACTTAGCAAGCAGCTGCCCTGGGGGGAATCTACTCACTTTCTGCTGCTGTTCTGGCAAGACAACAAACGCCGCCCCTACCGCTACTTCATAAGCGTGCTCTCCAATTTAGTGGAGCCGCCAGAGACCTCTACACATCATTAAATGGAAATAGAAGATTCGGAGAGCTGCTTCCCTTGCTTCAGAGAGGACTTCTTGTCTGGCCGAGGGCTTCAAGGCTTTGTCGGGCTCCCTTAATGCTCCCTTAAAGCCCATGCCTCCAAAGTTAAGGCCCAGTTTTGATGTGCAACAATCCTCCCAAAGTTGTTTTCAGACCCGGCATGGAAAGGAAACAGTAAAATTAGGCGAGGCTGCAGCACGAGATCTGGAAATATGAAAACCATCTGGGCGTGTAGTGCTGTTCAGAGCCAGCCGCGGTTCCAGGGCTCTCAGAAAGAAATGAAATGAGCTCTTGAAAGTTGCAGTTATTGTTGGTGATTAAAAAAAGCAATAGCTCATGTTTGGTCTGTACCACATTATTGCTTCATTAAGACTCGGGTTTGGTGGAATTAGCATTTTTTGCTGTATCTCTCTCGTTATATCGTGGACCAATGGGACATCTAATGACGTTCCAGATCTTGCTAATATGCCTCTTGCAGCTTTTTTTGGTTGTCAAGCTTCAGCTTCTCTTCTTGTTTTTTTGTCTGAACATCTCATTTTAAACATCTCCCATCTGTGTTCCCCTCAACAGCCACCTTGCCGGAAAGCGCCAGATGATTGTTGATTTCTCTGCAGAAATCACAAGCCATTTCTGATGAAGCGAAAGGGCAGGCGATTGCATCTTAGTACTATTAGGCTCCTATGCTCTACTTGCTGCTAGATGTGCTCAACTTTGGGCTCTTATGGATCGTTTTTGCCTGTTTCTGCACTCTCTTGTCAGGCCCTCAGTAATGTGTACAGCCCACATCCAGGCCGAAGTGCTGAAGAGCTGAATCTCTCGCCGTCAGGGAAGATTCATAGACTCTGAAAAGCCAAGCGGCGTTCATTTTTTTTATTTTTTCCCTCTCAGTGACCACTTAAACTAATTGAAAAGTAAGATGGGGGAGGTACAGACAGTGCAAAGTATGGAACAAGTGTAAGGAATGAGCTGTTTTTTTTTTTTTAATAATTCATATCCTGAGACCAAAAATCATCGCGGCCCAATTACCCACCCCCCTCCCCGCAATCGGCAGAGGCGCTATCTTTCGCACCTCTGCGGAGATTAAGGTGGTTCGTTTCCTGGAATTGGCCATTACGTGCTAATGTGCAGTATGCCTTCAGCTGTTACAGATGCATTAGTCTGTGCAGTAATTCCACTGCAGCTTATGGAGATTTCGCCCTTTCCGTTCAGCTGTTAAAAAAAAAAAGAAGAAAAAACTCATATCTGAGCCCTTCGGTCATGCATAAAAAAACTCATGCTTGGAGTTCAGGCCGCTAAATAACCCTGAGATGATGAAGAAGAGACTGTTCTGCCTCCTTTGGGAGTCTCAAAACAACACCGTCGCCTGAAAGCGTCCTTAATTTTGCCTCCTCCAAATGAGTAGCACCAATTAAGAGTTTCTTGGGAACCTGACAGGGTTGCTAATTAGGAAAGTTACGTTTTGTGAAGAATCAACTAGATTGTTTTGTCAGGTACTGGGTAAGAACCACTAAAGGCTTTTGTAAAATGAGTCAAAAATTAGTAAACATTTTTTGAAGCATTTTATTTTGGACCAATAAAGGCCAACAAGGGAATAATAAAGCCTGGCATCAGCTGATGAGTGTAAGTTACTCCGGATGTAAGAGTTTTTTGAGCTACTACATTTGTACTTCTTTTAAAGTACTAAGTACTTATGGGATGGTCATCTGGGAGCTCATGGGGAATTTGACTTTTACTGCACTTGATATTTCACTGGAGTAAATAATGTTACAGGAGTATGGGGATATACAAAGTGCTGGACTTTTGAGAATGTTAAGAAGTCTAAGGGAGCCGCGAATAACATCCAATGGATCTGTTGGAAATATCTTGAAATCCGAGGAAGCAGTGGATGATGCCTGGTGGATCTTTTGCGAACATTGTGAAGTCTGAAGAAGAGCTGGACACAGCCTGGTGGATCTTGTGGGAATGTTGTGATGTTTAAGGGAGTGTTGGACACAACCTTTTGGATCTTGTGGGAATGTTGTGAAGTCTGAGAAAGTGGTGGACAGTGACGTCAGTATTTGAGGGTTTTTTTTAGACCCATGTTTGATGTTGAGCTCTATCCCGAGTCCCTTGCCAAAACTAAATACTGCTCATTCCTCAGCCAGATAGATGACTGCGCTCTCTGGCCTGTCGATTGTGCTGCAGTGCCAGAGACGAACAGCTATCAGCAGCACCAATAACGCCCCGTGCATCACGAGATCTCGCTGGGATTTCGAGGGGGAAATTGAAAGGTCGATGGCGGCAGCAGAGGAGCGAAGCGAGTGGCCACAGATGTTGTTTTCTTGATCGGTGCTCTGAGAGGCTTCTCTGACTCACCTGCAGAAGGTATTCTTCTTAAATGAGGCAGAAATCATAAAAATCATGTCTGGATGAGTGTTAATGTGCCTTTAGATGTTGTAAAGTATGACGTGAGGCTTGAAAACCACATGCCCGAGCTAAAGCAGAAAGTTGTGAATTGAGAATGAAATAAATACACTGTTTGCTTTCAGACATTGCACAGCTGGCAAGCCATTATGTGTGAACCTCAAAGTTGGGTGCGGGTGTTTTATTTTGAGGTTGTAATTTTCTGCATTCGCTGTTTCTTTTTTTGTTTAGGCGTGCATCTGCATAAGCCGCTGATTGCTCACCAAACCTCTAATCAATTTTGACGAGTTCATTTTCCAAATAAAACCTGAAAGTAAACACCAAAAAGCCCCTGAATAGGACACAAAATCCCTCAAAGCAGATACAAATAATGGAATGTTGCGGAATTGGCATTGTATGCAAATGAGGTCTCCATGCAAATCATACATGGGCCGCTGAGCGCTGATGTCCTTGCTTATGCATTCCTCGTCTGTCTCCGGCTGCCTGTTAATATGTGGAAAATGGAAGGGTAGCCTGCACCTGTTGCCGTGTTGACAACCGTACAACAAATTGCTTCATTTTGCGAGTGAAGGACGTGAGGTGTGTGTGAAGGCGTGGCGGCTGCTCGTCTAACTCCGACTGAGAGCTCATCTCATCTCCTCTCAATAATCAAGCAGGAGGAAAAAAATACAATCCCTCACCTCAGGTTATGACGAGCCAGATGTTATTTTCCCCTTTAATTTCCACCCAGAGCAGAAGAAAATGAGTGCAGGCAGTCGTTGTCCGTGGACATTGTGGAGTTTTTGTCTTTCCTGTCAATCAAAAAATGCTGAAGGTCAACAGGCTTGAGTTCGAATGTTTTTACCAAAACCGGTTGTCGTGAGAAAGATTAGATATTACATATTAGATGCTTATCAGTGGATTACAGGTCCAAGTTCTGTAATTTGCTGGATCATTTTCAACTCATCTTACCTTCCAGAAACACCACCTTGTGCTTCCACTCACTGGCCACTTTATTAGAAACCCCTCTCTGTTTCTGACCACAGTACGCTGCTGTCCAGACATTATTTGGTGGGGTGAACTGTTCTCAGAACAGCAGGGACGCTGATGGTATGAGCAGAGAGTGATCAACCACTCCATGGTCAGAAATGAAAACTGATGAAACGACTGTTGCTTTTAAATTTTGTTGATAGAGATGTGTTTAAATATCTTTGTTTTAGTGCTTGTTTTTGTACATACACCTGCTGTGACCAGAGGAGGACAAGGTCCTCGTTTGAGCCTCTAGTCCTCTCAGTGTTTCTTCATGATCTTGATGTATTTTACTTGGTTCCTCTCAGTGGTTCTTCTTAAAGCTGTTTAAGTGTCTTCTAATTCCTCTGATCATTTGTCCTTCAGCAAATCTCCTTAAATGGGCTGCCCCTACATACCTGGACTGCTTTAGTTGGAGAAAACACCACAGAATTGCACCTGAATCGAGTTGAGCTGATTAGAACTGAATGATGCCACGCAGGGAACTGTTCTTTGTGTTCAGGAAACTGACTGCCCTCTTCATTCTTCTCTCTGTGCAGCTGCTTTGAAGACGACGAGCCTCAGTGTGTGGAGTCAATTGAGTATTCATCCTACAGCGAGACCTTCAGAGCCGATGAGCTGGACGCTGAAGTCAACAGAAACTCTTCAAGCACCGAAGACGATGAGGCAGAGGAGGCAGCAGAGGAGGAGGAGCCTGAAAACGGCAGCAGACTAAGACAGAGGAAATCTCGCCTGTTTCCTTATGTGTGCCGCCAGGATTCGCTAGAGACTCTCACCAAGAGCAGCCAGTGCAACGGTATTGACATCAACATCAACAACACCTACCTGAGCTAAAGCCTTCTGTGTGTGTCCCTCGGTCACATTTTGTGTCAACTTGTTTGTGTTATAGTATAATATAATTTGCCTACCAAAGGTTTGGAGATGCCTAGCTTTTCAAATTATGTTTAATAATGATAGTGTTTGCCATTCAAAGTTAAAGCACATCTGGGCCCTCAAATAGAGCTCAAATATGTACTTTTAACAGCAGTTTAGAAACAAAAAGTAGTTTATTAACAACTGCCTGTGATACAATAATAACCACCTGGAAACATCTTAGTAACCACCTAAAAACCACCATGGAAACCACTTGCAATACAATAATATGCACCTTGCAACAACTACAACAGCCTGGCAACCACCTGGAAAACCACAGGAACAACTAAGCAACTACCTAGCAACCATCAGCCATACTGTAGCATCCTAGCAACCAACTACAATGACATAATAGCCAGCTAAAAACACCACAGGGCCCACCGTAGATACCGTAGCAAGTATCTTACAGTACACTAGCAACCATACATTACAAATGCCATAAGAGCCACTTAAAAATACCCTAATAATAAACAACCAGCAAACAACAAGCAAACAGCATAGCAACCACCAACACCTTAGCAACCACCTGGAAAAACCACAGAAACCACTTAGTAACTCCTTAGCAACCACCTGCAATACTAAAGTAACCAAACACTCTAGTGAGCACCTCAGAAACCATAGCAACCATCAGAGATTCCATAGTTTCTGCAAGAAAGTGTGATTGTGTGGTCTTGAGGTTCAGACAGATTAGGACTTCAGGAGCTTTCCAGAAGCTTTTCTGCTTTTAGATCAGGTTTATATCCCTCAGAAACATTTACCTTTTATCTTAAACTACAATCATCACAGCAAACATCCATCAAACAATAACACATATTTACCAGCAGTGGGAGGCAGCGATACAATACTGTTGCAATATTTGGGCCGATATGATATTATTGTGATTCTTCCACTCGGCAGCTCTGACTTCCATTACAATTTCCACAAAATAACTTCTTGTACCAAATGTAATGCTTTGCAAAAGTCTTAAGCCACCACTCATTTCTTAAAGATCCAGACTGTCTTGTATGTTAATGTGTTCTTGAGGAACAGTTCTCCAGGCTTTCTGAAGGACTTTCAGAGCCTCTCATTTCCAGTCCAGTCCCTGAACCTGACCAGTTTCAGAGGAATGTTTCTGTTGGT
>JBBPCW010000031.1:17965857-17978665 GCA_037974425.1 Phenacogrammus interruptus
TCTCTCTACCCACATGTTTAGACAGAGCACAGCTTACTAATACTAAATAAACTGAGATAACTGTTGAAAATTGGGTGAGGTTTAAAACACTAAAATACGAGGACAAGACACAGAGCAGTCATGCTACATGCTGCAGCTGCTTCTTCTTATTATTATTTTATGGCAGTTGACAACTTTTCAGTATATTGGGGGGACTCTGCAGTCACAGCGTTGTGATGGGAGCTTGTGGAGTGGAAGCATAAATAGTTGTCAAAGGGAAATTTCTATTCTTTTGGGGAGGAGGTTACATTGTAAACAGTGGAAAAAGGGACATTTATGTTGACGGGGGTGGGGTACCTCTCCTCATTCACTTACATTTTCTTTTCCAAACATTTCTATGATACTGTTTATAATTTTTGGCTGTTAGGGAGACACACTGTATTTGTTATTTACACTATTATTAGTATACACTATTGTTCAGGGCCGAGCATGCCCTGATGACACAGAAGACTGGCCCCAGAGTTTCAGGCCCAATTTAACCTCATTTGGTTCTAAAATTAACAGTAATAACAAAAACAAACTGGTCACCATGAGTTAAATAACAGATTAGATGAATAGAAGTTAATTCCAAAAATGATTTCAAGTTAAATTGTCACAGAGTATTACAAATTACTTGAAACATACTTTATTATTAGTTATTACTGCATTAATATTTGTTTGTATTTATTCTAACTGTTATTCTACTGTAAGATCACATTACTGTACATTGTTGTGTTTCTTTATTGAGTTGCCTGTATTGTTTCTATTGCACATTGTTGAATCTCGTCATATGTTGCACTGTGGCCTGTGGCCTGTATATATGTTCACAGTTGCTGGAGATAAAATAACTTTGAATCTTGGAAGCAGGTTGCTTACACATGCTGGCACACAAGAGCAAAAAAAAACAGAAATACCACTGAACTGGGACTGCCCCACATAAGGATGGATCCCTTTGTACAGAAAAGCATTCATTCATTCAGTTCTCTGTGCAGCTTATCCCAACCATCATGGGTTTGGGGGATGCTGGAGTCTATCCCAAGCCTGACAGAGTGAAAGGAAAGAAGCACACTGGACAGGTCACCAGCCCACCAGTTTTATTCTTTTCCTAAACAAAACCTTTTCACAATATTGCCAAGGTCACAAATATTGTGCTGGATCCAACGGGAGCCTGTTAGCATGGTGCAAAAGGGGAACTGGCTGAGCGATGCCTGCTTTCAATCACAGTTAGCCATTTTTCGGGTGAAGTATCGCTGAAAGTTAGCCTCATCAAGCTGAAGCAATCTGCCGCCGGGAAGCATCCCGAGCCAGAAGAGCAATTAAGTCCAGAT
Source organism: Phenacogrammus interruptus (assembly GCA_037974425.1). NCBI lineage: Eukaryota > Metazoa > Chordata > Actinopteri > Characiformes > Alestidae > Phenacogrammus > Phenacogrammus interruptus. Next base: position 17,967,204 of record JBBPCW010000031.1, read on the forward strand.
CGGCCAGCAGGATGGAATCTGTCATGTGCCAGAGAAAACAAAAACGAAGTTGGACAGATGTGGGCAGGCAGCAGCCTTGGATGGTTTAAAGAGCCAAAATGGTGAGAAAATTTCAGGAAAAAAAAAACAACCCAAACAAACAGCAGAGTCTGAGGGGAACTTCTCAAGGATATTATAGCTCATTTATAAAACATATCCCAATGCAAAAAGAGCTGTTTTAACAATTACCGACAGACTGAAGTCTATGAATTGGATGTGTTTACAAAAGTGTTTTCCAGTAAACAGCCAGCGTATGCAGAGTGGAGGACTGCTGTGCAATGACAGGCCTGTTGAATGAAGGTCATGCACAGTATGTAGGATAATGTGTGGTGAGATGAACTTGGCAATTTAAAAGGTGACCACTGAAAAGGGACTCGTTGGCCAAGTCCTGGTCCAGACATGCCTGTACTATTCAGTTAATCTGATATTCCCTGAGAAACCCCAGCAAGTTGATGGCAATGACACTTTAACCTTTTAACTAATACAAATCTGCCTCTGGAGTAGTTGGTCACAGTAAACTGGATCAAGTGCTACTGTGTTCTCTAATCACTGTATTGAAGAAGATTCATGCTGCCCTTGTTGCTGGATGTGCCGCAACAGTTTCTGAGAAAGTCTGCACACACATTCAGAGCACAATTCATATTTTTGTGGAAAACTTATTTAAATTGAGTCAAAGATTTTTGCCTCATACTTTACTGCAATCTCCAATACACAGGGCAGGTAAGCGCACTCGAAACTACCAAAATATAATACCTAACAATAATATTGTATTCCGAATATCGAACAAGGTGACATTTAGTTAATTTCAGACTCTCTGGATATTGTGTTTTTACTAACTGTTGCTTAAATAGTGCCCGGATCTTGGCAATTTATCTCTGTCACATAAACACACATCTAATCTCTCTAGTTCAGACACAGTGCAGGCTGTGGAACGTGATCCGCGTATGCAAGCTCAGATCGCGTCCCACACCCAACCCGGACCGTTTTTTTTGTCCCAGTCCAGCCCTGGGTACGACCATCCTCCGCTGAGAGAGAGAGAGAGAGAGAGAGTTTCACCCACTAGTTAGTGCACTAGAAAATCATTGCATGACATCCAGACACTGTACACATGAATACACATATACCATCGTTCACTGCAGGTTTCTTTTACTTAGTGAACGAGTGCACATTTCAGACACACTCTACACTACTGTTATCCCGTAAAAGTCAAGAATAGGAGCGAGACAGAGGGAGGAGAGACAGGGGGAGGCACTATTTAAGCAACAGTTAGTAAAAATGTAACATCCAGAGTGTCCGAAATCAACTAAATGTCTCCTCCCCTTTTCACTAGTTAGCCCCCTATATAGCAAACACTGTGTAGTGAACTAGTGCGCTTTTCGGACACAGTTCAGGTGAAACAAAAACTATTTTCATTCCCAAAATAGCCACGTACTGTAAAGAGTATTGGCAAGTAAATTGTTAGGGAATCTGTATATCTTTCATCCTTATACCTTTAAAAGGTGGTCTAACATTCTAAAATGGTTCTTCTATGGCATCATGCAAAGAACAGTAGTGGAAAGAAGTACAAAGAAGTGAAGTGTGTTTCATGTGTTTCCTCTGCCCTTCGAGTGCGAGCTTTGGGTATTTTGGAAAAGCTTCATGAAAGTCAGCCCCAAAAACCAAAAAAATCAGCCATCTGCCATTTTGGCTGTAAAGAAAACCAGAATCCTCCATAAAAGTATGATGACTGATGCACTCCTATTGTTAACATGTCTGCTTGCTCAGAATGCTCAGAATGAAATATGACAATAAATATCTATGAATAATGTAAGAGCGCATTGTTTCTGTATCAAAATAGTGTTCTGTAATCACATTGGTTTAGGAGAGTGCATTTAGGTAAATAGTTATTTAATTGCTGAGAGACAGGACCAAAGAACAGGGAGGAGATGGGGAGGGCAGTTTCAATTCCCATTTACATTCCAAAAATTTGCAGGGTCATAATTCATTTGTTTTTGTCCATAACCTAAAGAGTTAAAGAGCAGAAAATGACATGGAACAGTGGAGGCCTAATCAGGAGCGGTTAAAGGAGGGCATCTGTACAAATGACCTGATCTTCCACAAATGACCTGAGCTGTATTTCTGAGGGACGTGTTTGATATAAGGGTCCTTTCTTTTTTCAGAGGACTGTTCGAATGTCACTGGGTTTGGACACACTTCCGAAGGTGGACATTTCATCTGCCACTGGTCACTGACCTGGAGCCACATGTGGACACTGGACTTCATTATAGTGGCCAGTGCCCACACTCACAGGGAAGATAAAATAAAAACCCTCCAAGACAGCAACAAGACAGACCATTAGAAGAAATGGTGCTGCCGTCTCTCAGAGAGAAAATAGGAGGGAAAAACAACAACAAGCTCCACAACATGACAGAGTCCCTGCCTCTGCCGGAACAGTGGAAGTGCTCCCTGTGGTCCGGATAGTATTGGCCTGTACAGAGCCATGCCTTTCTTTGTGGATTGCTTCTCCTAGATTTATGACTTACTTAAACTACCCACAATGCAATTACACCCCACCTAATGAGGGAGCGTTTAATGAAGGATAAGGCTGTTGAGGTCCCTCAAGCTCTTGTGCGACACTGATGTAAAATCCTGCCCTTGTCGTTTTGCTATTGTGCAACACACCCTTGACATTCTCCGTCCGTCCTCCTGCGGGGAATACAGACCCACGGCTGCGAGCAGGCGGCATGCGACAGCCTAGTCAAGCCAAGGTGCCCATGTTGTGAAGCCTCCCAGAGGACTCTTCCCGAACCCGAGGAGTCTTTATCGTCTATTCGTGTGCAGCACTTAGTGCCAAACGGCTTGAAACTTCTGGGATTTGACACAGTGTCATCATCGCAATCCTGCCAGCTCAATCATCCCCTCACTTCCTTCTCTATGTGTCTCTCGGTAACTCATTCTCTCGCTCTCCCACACACGCGACGTCCCAGCAAGCAAGCAAGCTGGCAGCGGTGTACCTTCGACGTTTGCCCCTGAGGAATTATGATGCTGCATCTGTTGCCGGCATCGGTTTCCAGAATTCACACACTCATAAGTAACCATAAGACACATTGATGGGAAAAGCGACCTCTAAAGGAGACTCAAGGTCTAATTAAACACAAAAAAATTGTAAAAAGGAAACAAGACTCCACAGTTCGGTAGATCTCCAGGAGACCTTTCCAACAAGCTCTCATTTGTATTTTTAGCCCCAGTAGATCAGGGGTCATTCAGACGCATCTGTCTTTATATGCGATCTGGGTGTAAACTTCTGTTACGCAACCTTACGAGTTGCAAGTCTTGGCAGGGGATTTAAATTCGAGTACAGGTTTACCTTTACATTTTCCCATTTATTGAATATGAATGAATATGCACATGTAAGAGCAAAGAAAAGGTACCTAGTCTCATTCTATTACAAATTGCATAAAAACTGATTGCTCTCCTTACCTTTGTGAAGCCAATACGTATGCAAGGTTCAAACTTCAGAATTCTTGCTCTAGACATATGTAGGTGTGGTTTTTTTTTTTTACTTTGTTTGAAGACCTCTGGAAAGAGTTTTCATGTCATGTTTACACAATATTTTTTCTTAAATCTACTTCCATTTTATTTACTTTACTCACGTATTATAATAGCCGAGGCTTTCCTGAATATAACAGTATTTGTCACTTTGGCAAAGATGTATTTATTTAGATGCAATACTTAAAAATGTAAAGGTGTAGCAAACTGCCTGAAAGTGCCAGAAATGCTTCAGACCTCAGAGGGTTATGGGTAATGCATTAAACTGAGTTTAAAATAAAATCAAAGTATTCTGGGAGCAGATTTGGGGGGCATATTTAGGGTTAACACTATAAAAATTGGCATTTTAGGCATGTTTTCTACTAAAACACAACAACATGGTTTTTCACTATGCGTGGGTGCTCTTGGAATGTAACACCTGTGAAAAGTGGGGACACTGTATAGACAAAAGTATTGGGACAATCCTGTTTTTCAATCTTAATGCTTCAACAGACCAAGACATTCTGGACAGCACCATGTTTCCAACTCTGTGGACCGGAAGAAACTTTTCTATTCTAGCATGACTGTGTCCCAGTGCACAAGTGAGCTCCATGCTGGAGGAGTTCAGTGTGGAAGAACTTGACTGGCCCCACAGAGTCCTGACGTCAACCCCATCCAGCACCTTTGGAATGAACTGGAACAGATCCAGCTCCATATTAAAGTATATGGATTTGAATACACTGTCATTAAAGTTCCTGTTAGTTTGATGAACAAGCGTCCCAATATTTTTGTGCAGTTAGTGTATAGACATCTCTACAGGTTCTGTACAGAAATTTGGGGGGTTTGTCAGCACTGAAGGAAAGGAAGAAATAAAACAAGTCTCCCCATTTTTTTTTTCTGCCCATTGTTTTTTTTTGCACATACACCAATACAGAAATAAACCAAAAGGTTAACTGCTCCAGGCTTTCCCCCAAAAACAAAAGACACCTCTTTCCTAAAGTGTCATGATAAGAAGTGTATTTTGTTTGTATCAGCCCACTTCAGCGTACCTGTGTGAGCCCCCCGGTACCATGCCCCCCCACAACAGGGAGCCGGCTTCTTTAACAAATAAACCAGCCACTAAATATTTCACAAACTCAGCTTTCACTCACACAGCCTCCCTCACCATTGCTCTCACCACCCCTCATCTCTTCCAAGATGGCTTTTTAAAAAGAAGCTCCACCTCTCCACCGTTGGACCAGGCCATGATGGATGCAGGAATAGGTTCTCTTCTTCCAGGACCTGAAACCCACTGAAACCCACCATTGCATTTAACAGCCCTTCTGCAGAAAGCATACTGGGACTCCAGTCTATGAATGTCTGAGGGACCAGATTATGGGAGTGATTCAGCCAGATGGTTTACTACAATGTTCAGTTGATGCATGTGGTTAGACCTCAGGTGCCAAATTTAATCCGGCATAATCCTTTGCAGTGTGGTTGCATGCATGAGCGGAAGCAACTGTGCTAGACACTGTATTTCTGTGAGTTACATTCAATGAACCTCAGTCGCCTAAACACCCGCCGTCATTATTTTGACGGACAATAGAGTAATGGTGGCTGAACAACATCAACGTTCAATTATGGTCGTTCTCCACTGACTGGTACCATCTCGGTTCGGTTAAACTTTACTCACTTTTTTTGCTTTTCCAGCACTAAAATCTGATCCCTGGTACCCAGTACCATTCTTGGTACGAGGTACCAGGGATTCTTGCCCGAGGTTCCAAGCGTGGTGAACCGATACTAAATGATGACGTGCACATATTGGAGGTTACCGATTGGTAGTCACTATGGTTACATCAGTGTTTTTGACTGAAAGTTAGCATTAGCATTAGCAACAACGTTAGCATTAGCCTAATGTTGCTTCTTTAAGCCTTGTTTGGTGAGACAAATGTCTCCATTTTGTAACAAACAGCCACAAAGCAAGGATAAGAAATAAAACCCCTCTAATTTCATCCATGGTGACGATTGTAATGATGCCAGGTTGTTTCCTCATATCTAGAACTGACTGAAACCTGCTTACTCTACAATTATACAGTCAGTGACATATCAAGAATCAACTGAAGCCTACATTTCTTTGGTTCTTTATGGCCCCAACATTGCTCCAATCCCAACTCCTTTGGCTAAATGTTTCCTTGCCCTCTTGTTCTTCTCCATAATGGAGAAACTTTTCTATACAGGTTCAGAGTGTTGAAGAATGTTTAAAAAGAAGTTCTATACAGTATTGTGAAGAGTGAAAGACTTTTTTTTGGCACTAGATGGCAGAGAGTGAAGTTCTTTTGCCTCTCTCTGTTTAAACCATGCCTCATTTTCACAAGCCACCTCATGTTCTAAATAAAACTTGGCCTTTTCTCCACTGCATTAGCACGTTAGCACTGTGTGAACACCTGTCGTGTAAGAACCTTTTTTTAAAAATACACTTTACAGAGCAGTGGGCACAAACTGCTGCTTCGCTCTTCTCATATAGCTCGGTTTCCATGTGACCAACTTACAGTGGAAGAAAAAGATGATCAGAAAGTTACTGGTCATTACAGGTTAACCAATAACATGGCAGATCAATTAACATACAGCGTTAAACCCAGTGCCTCTTTCTGGCCTCCCCCCAGCAGAAGCACCCGCTTGAGAATCGATAGCTGGAGACGCTGAGATGGATCAAAGTTAGGGAGTGAATGATGGACTGGACAGGTTTCAAAGTGCACACTGAGCCCTTCCCCTAGTGATTAATTGACCAATGGACTAATTGATGGAGTCATCGATTGTGGAGCACAGTGGCTAAATGGCCAGTAATGAGTCAGACAGGGTCTTCGGAGTATCTCCAGAGCGTTCAGGCATCAGTGGAGAGAAGACAATTTTTGGATACTTCCTAAAGTCTCCCGACATGCTCTAGTTTAACTGCACAGCTCAAGTAATTTAAGAGTTTTACAGGATTGTATAGAGCACTTTCAAGCATAAAGGGAATTGGGGCATTAGGTTCTCCACTGACTGGGACCAGCTCGGTTTGGATCATTTTGGTTTTGCTCTGTTCAGTTTAGGGGTTCTCCACTGACTGGTACCAGCTCGCTTCGGTTCGGTACAGTTCTACTCTGTTCAATTTGGTTTCAGACCTACAGTCTGAGTGGAGTGCTCGAAGCTGAGGTAAACAACCCAGCATCATTACAATCGCCAACATGTATGAAATCAGACGCGTTTTATTTCTTATCCTTGGTTTGTGGCTGTTTGCCACAAAACAGAGACAATTGGCTTAAAGAAGTAACATTAGGCTAACGCTAATGCAAATAATAAGGTTCAGTAAACAACACTGGTGTAACCATAGCGACCACCAATCATCTGCCTCCAATATGTACATGTCATTTAGTATCGGTTCAGCACGATTGGAACCTCGGCCAAGGTGGTACCCAGAATGGTACCAGGTACCAGGAACCAGATTTTAGTGATTGAAAAGCAAGTAGAGTTAAACCGAACCAAGCTGGTACCTGTCAGTGGAGAACCAACATAACATAGTCAATGTGGCCACATTAACCTTTATTACAAGATGAAGGCAAAATACATACATGCATTTGTAGTATATTGCCAAACATTGCAAACATTGTGCAAGTGGTTGAGACATCGACTGCATATGCAAAACTGAATTTCCATTTCAGCGTGTCAATAACAATAGCGAGTGTGTTGACGGGTCAAGTTAAGAAATGATGCAACATTGTGAAATCCAAATTTCAGGGCAAATCGCATTTTGTAAAAGTCCAGGAAGTTTCGCCCAATTTCGGTCCTGGCTTATTCCGCTCATTATCAGCCCTATGCAAAAATCCAACACCTCTCTAGAAACAGTCTGAGTGAAAGCATTAGACTCCAATAGGGTCCATTCGATTTGGATCCCACCTATGCTGCTATACGACCTGAAAGAATGAGATGGCCCACTTATATCGGATCTTTCCATCAACCTCCTCAATCAGGAGGCCTCACTGCAGTCGGGTGCAGGTTAAGAAGGTCATAATCATGACCTAATCCGTCCATTCTCAAGACATACATTAAAATTCATGAACTCTTAAAGCTACGGCACAGGGGTAAGAATGAATTGTCGTCTATTGTTTTGTGGCAAAGCGCATCATCTGTCATTCGGCTGTGAGGTAACGTCCATGAATGTCTATGAATATTTAAACAGCAGGTAAAATGTGATTCTGGAAAGGGTTACCTTGTCCTGCACAGAGACAGAAAGGCCTATTGTACAGAGGCAAGGCACTACAGCTCCTCTGCCAGCTATCAAGCAGCCGCTTAATTAACTAGGTCATGTGCAAGGACACACATCTCCACCTTAAGCTGTTTCATCGCCATACACCACTGCAGTGAGCCAAAAGAGCTCCTCCAGATCCCAGGAGAAACTCTTTAGTTTAATAACACTCTTCCCTCGCCAGTAAAGTGAACCCGTTACTTTGGTAAGCCCAGCTTTCGTTCTGCACCCATAGACACAGCATATGTTCGCCATGCATACATGGAGAAGGCGAAGGCATGAGCCGTCACGTTTTAATTTGCATGGTATTTTCTGGGCCCACGCATGCTTCACACTTACCTTAAGTTGAAATCCTGCTTGACATTTTTGATGGATGCCATGTTTGAGTGTGGCACTGAATATTCAGTACTACTTTTGTGCTCATTTCTGATTCCACTCCCTGAACAACGACAACCGCTTCCTCTGGGGATTTAGACCAGACCAGCACTTATCCAACATTTACATCAATGCAAACCGGAATACATCAAGTAGGTTTTTCATTCGGGCTCTGATTCCATGTGACAGGATTAGTTTCTCAAGTTAGTGCTGATAAAAAGTGTTATGGAGACGGGAGGTACGGTCCGGTTCTGAAGTCAAGTTGTCGCAAACCATCGATTTTGGCCTTGACTGTATTTGATACGAAACTAGAATTCCTTCAAATCAGCCATGTGATTAAGAGATAAGGAGTATTATTCACCCTTAAGAAAAGTGATTGTTCAAGGGTGCTTCAGTAAAGGCATTAATGGTCTTCACCACCCTGCAAACCACTCAAATGCATGGCTACAAGTTGTAGGTAGGGTAAACGGAATAAATGTTTTTTTTTCATTCATTTTTTGACAACTTAGCTAATTATTTAGCGTACTGGCGTTCTGGTGCTGCCCAAAATTTGAGGAAAGGACAGATGAACAAGAGACACAGCTGGGCCTGAGTGAAGGTGAATGGAGCCAGATGTCTCAAATGGCCCCCAGTATTATATGGATTGTGTTGATGGTAAAATAGTGAATATGAACTAAATCACGTTTGGGGACTATTTGCCCTAACAACATGTATCCCTCCACCATGAATGGGTTTAATTTCAGCAGAAGAAGCTTCTGAGAACTCACAAGAAGCGCGACCAGAACCATTTAATGGAATAACTTTCCGTTAGGGAGCTTTTAGAGGCAGACGTCTGGTTCCATTCAGTGTAGGTGAATGGAACCAGACGTCTGCCTCTAAAAGCTCCCTAATGGAAAGTTATTACACCTACACTGTGAAGAGTTAGAATTCTGACTTGCTAGAATGGAGCGTTTTACACCAAACCCACTTTGAACAAGTTTCTTAATGATTGAGTTTTGTAGATTTTTTTTCTGTCACTCTTTAAGAAAAAGGATGTCAGTTGAACCTGGGGTTATTTATTCCTGCGGTAGGAACCGTTATCATCTTTAGAGACGCAGGAACACGTAGACCATATAAAGTTAACAAATTCAGTCGGGAATGAAATCAGAGACGTACTCGGAGAACGAAGGCACTACAGCACCTTCCCATGTTAAACGAATCCCATGTGAATAGGGGCTTCAGAGAAAAACAGTCTGTTCTATTCAGGCAGCAACTCTTTCCTGGGATGCCGCTGAAAAGGACTTGCAACAGAATCAGGGTCTATAGACTCCATGAAGTGGATTCCAAGTAAAAGCTTAAGAAGTTTAGCCGTTTGCTAAAGCCAGCACTCACCGTTCAGAGCACAGGTCTCTGAAAAGCTCGCTGAGGCCGGCGAGAAGATTTTATGGTGAAGAAACCATCCCTTTTCACCATCAGCCTTTTAGGCTGAGTCACAAAAGGAGAAATCTACCTGCTTCATAAATATGCAAGTGTTGCAGATCTGCATACCGAGAGCAGGCGGCGTGCAGGGAGCCGGTTGGGCGAACAAGGCCAGCTGTAAAACACCTCCACGCTTCAACCTCAGGAGAGGCAAGAAACCAACACAAAACCATGGAAGGCTGCTTTTATACAGCAGCGCGGCCTCTTTATCATCTGAAGTCACAACATTTACATAAACAGAGGCCACAGACTGCATTTTCTTTCTTTTGTAATGCCTTCAGAGTCAGCAATGCTTCAATCTCCTTTACATAAAAGCAGGATCTGCTCCCCAGAGATAGTTTTTGCAGACGCTCTGCAGAACTGCCATTGTCTACTTGAACACACCCAACAAACACAGATCCCAGTGTTAACAGATGGTCTTTCTAATGCACTTCTTAATGATTTCAAACAGGCCAAGCATTAAACGAAGACTGCAGTATGGCAACAATGCAGTCTGTGGAACCTGCACTTGAAGATGGAGACCTGTGGAGCCCAAATTGGTAACCAAGCTGTTTCACAGATCTGAAATTGCCAGTAAAATCTGTCAAAAATCAATATTTGTGAACAGCCTTCATCTTACCTTCAAATAAATGTGGCAACATTTAAAATCATATTCAAGGGAATAATTTGGGCACATACATCACATGCACCAGAGATGGGGACTCGAGTCTGAGACTCGGACTCGAGTCGCACTTAAGTTGCACAGACAAAGACTTCTGACTTGACTTTAGACTTCCCTCAGCGATTCGAGACTTGACTCGGACTCTGTGCTGTAACTCGTGAGTCTTAACTTGTAAATAATGTTCATTTCATAAAATTATTTATTTATATCTCGCACTCTTTCCAACGACCCGAAAAACATTCACCTCGCCCCGGTGTCCCATTACTTTTGTCCGAGGAGAACGCTTTTCAGCTAATAATGGTTTTCGAGGGGCTGTTGGAAAGGCGTCACTGAGCCCTATCTAACTGTGGAGAGTGTGAGATATATTTTTTATATTTAACATTTAGATTCAAGTTCATTTAAGGCAAATCCTTAAATGATGCATATCACAGCACGCAACCACGCCCCCTGCTAAGTAACATTAACGTTTGTAATGCTTGTTTTGTTAACATTGCCACACAAAGACTTGAGACTTGACTTGACACATGGCACATGGCAAATGAGAAAAATCATCGTATATCTAGCCATTTTATCAAATGTCTCTCTCTAAAATTTGTGAAGGAGTATCAGAAGATTATTTCTACATATTTTCTGACCATTAAATTGCGTTTAGGCATGAGACGATTTTGCAGCACCTTTAGCTTCAAGTTTCCTAATCTATAAGCTAATTTTGACCCCATCCTTCAAATACTGCAATAATGTCCATGGACAGAGTAGTTGAATGTGTTCCTGAACATTATATCACCTCAGCTGTCCGAAAAAATACTCATATCATTTTCCCCACTCAGCTCGCTGACCTGGGATGTGGAACCCCTCCTGGATACACACTGCTGTCCAGGCACTGATCTTGAATCGTCAACTAATACCACACCGGTGGGCAACATGTTCACCAGTCAATTAGTGGAGGTCAGTGTCAACAGTAGCAGAAATACAACAGCAGTGCATGCCCACTCTATGTAACCCGTATAGCAATTAATTAATATGAAGCTGAGTATTAAAATATACATCATGATCATTACTTATGACCACTAAACCTGCACTGGAACTTTCTGTATTTGAAAGTAGCAAAACAAGGTGTTTCATTTCAGTATTTGTTGACTTTATAAATAAATATAAACGAAT
>JBBPCW010000031.1:18057567-18067731 GCA_037974425.1 Phenacogrammus interruptus
AGAGAGAGAGAGAGAGAGAGAGAGAGATAGATCAAGAGAGTGAGAGAGTGCGAGCATTAGAAGCCCACACATCCATATACATTATATATGTTCCACTCATAAATTTACACTATTGACTTACGGCCACTGCTTCGAAAACAAACTAGAATACCTCAAAGTGCAACAAACTGCTCGAACAGCAACTACATTTCATCTTAAAACCCTACCATCAATTTAACATGTGCCCTTTGATTGGCAAACTGTTTTGCATTTGGGGAAAAAAAAAAATCATAATTTCAGGCCAGAATCAGAGCTATTTGTATCTCTCCGGTTCCTCAGACAAACACACTCCTCACAGTGTTCTAAGAAACCACATTTCAAAAAGATCAGTCAAGACATTCCAGAAGCTCCCTCACATGTGGTTTCGTGTTTCAGCTTCTGCTGGAGTGCGTCTCTGTAATGAACCGCCCCGCTGACCCGTCTCTTCCTGTCAGGCGCTGCTCTTCAGGCTATTTGGTTTAACTCTGGACTCTGACACCGTCTGTCACATCACGCAGACGCGTGTATTTGAGGACCAGCATAACGGTTTTCACACTCACCTTTCCCGAGTTTTCCAGCATGAACTTTGACTGGCAGGTCCAGGCAAGCCGGGGCAGGAGCTGGTGGCATGACCTCCGACCCCAAACCCTCGTCCACAGGTCCTGTTGTGACTTCTCGTTGTAGGGGCTACAAAGAGGGTCAAAGATCAAGCAAAAGTCAGGGTTGAGCGTAATTATTATAGGTCCATTATTCACAGCCGTTTTACAAATTGAGAATTTCCGGATGAATGGCTCTAGACCCTGAGGGCGTCAGACTCCACTTGAACATTTTTGCTTAACGATCAAAACAACCAATTCAAACAGGAACCGGAGGAACCTACAGTTTTAGCTCCAGTTCATTTACCACTGCCTTGAAAAGATAAAGCTGTATCCATCATAACTGCAAGCAAAGATGTAATTGTCTGTTTGACAGTGTTAGACGACTCTAATTTGGTAGCCAACATACACTACATGGATAAAAGTGTGGGGATGCCAGACCATTACACCAACAGAGACTGTAATGACGTTGCATTAAATCCATAGATGGAATTGGTCCCCCTTTGCAGCTCTAACAGTTTCCACTGTTCTTGAAAGGCTTTCCACGAGCTTTTGGAGTTTCTGTGGGGATTCTGTGGGAATTTGCGTCTGTCCATTCTGTTGAGCATTTATGAGGTCAAACTGACTGATGTTGGACGAGAAGGTCTAGATCACAATCTTCAGTTCAGTTCTCCAGTTCTGGATCATGTTCCAGTTCATCCCAAAGGTGCTGGATGGGATTGAGGTGAGGACTCTGTGGGTCCAGTCAAGTTCTTCCACACTGAACTCCTCCCGCCATGTCTTTATGTAGCTTGCTTTGTGCATTGGGACACAGTCATGCTGGAATAGAAAAGGTTCCTCCCCAAACTGGGTCCACAACATTGGAAACATGAATGTCTTGGTCTGCTGGAAGTAAACCCTGAAAAACTAAGTGTCCCAATACTTTTGTCCATATAGTGTACCTTGATTACTAATTCTAAAACACTACCAATCCCTTTATCAATATACCATGTTCACAGCCAATGGAAAAAGTTCAGTTCCAGTCTTGTGATGCTGAAAGTTATTGCACTGGGAAAAATCCTTAATGTCTTGCTAGGGGTCGCATAAAATAAATCAATATGTAAACAATAGTAAAGGAGTTGATACTGTCACTCCGTACAGTTATTGCAGTAACCCAGCTAACCGACAGGCCTACACTTGACTTACATGTTAATCAGCAAAGTACTTGTTAACTAAATCCATATGAAATCTTATTAGTTTTAGCCCTGACATCAACCCCATCCAGCACCTTTAGGATGAACTGGAACGGAGATTGTGAGCCAGGCTATCTCATCCAACATCAGTGTCTGACCTCATACATGTTCTACAGAAATAATGGACACAAATTCCCACAGAAACTCCAAAATCTTGTGGAAAGTCTTCCTAGATGAGTGAAAGCTGTTATAGCTGCAAACTCCATATGAAAGTCTATGGATTAGAATGCAGCATCATTAAAGTCCCTGTTGGTGTAATGGTCAGACGTCCCAATACTTTTGACCATATAGTGTATCTTTCAGCACATGATAATTACATAAGTTTACCACAGTAGGGGTAGAAACTAAACAGTATTGTGCGTTTGTGTCCTCTGATTATAGGATACCAAAGTGGTTTTGCTCAACAAGTTTTTCAGCACCACCAACACAACACGTGTGAGCTGCAGTGAAAATCATCCCATCAAGCAGTCATTTGTATGAATCAGGGTTGATTTTTCTTTCAGGATTTATTAAAGAACAGTACAGTGCCTTTTTTTTGCCCACTGTGAATTTTTACACGATCAAAAATAACAAGCACTTCTTGGAAAAGTTGATATGAGATATAATTTTATATTATTAAAAGATAATTTCGTGGTAGGGCCTGAAGACAAAGAGCTGGTTTTATAGGCGAAGGCATAAAGCTGAGTCAAAATGGAGAAAAAGACAATCTCACATCATAAACAGTTGGTATTTCTGTGCTAGTTACATAAGACATGTGGTTGAGTCACAGGCTGTCTGGTTTGCTTTATGTGGCCAGTATACCCAGATGTGCCATTATGTCATTTTGCTACTAAGAAGAGTTTTATTCACTATTCGTTACCCACGGCATTCACATTTATTTCAATTATTAGTAAAAGTTTTATTCACAACAACAGCTTAGGTTTGGTATGTGTGGTCCATTTTAAATAAACTTGCTTTGTGATTATGCCGGTTATTTCCTTTTCCACTGATTTAAGTCCACATACATGTTCAGAATCTCTAAATAAATGTGAAGAACGGGACTGGACCCATAAAGGACTGGTCCAAAAAGTATTCACTGCATATGAAGAGTATAAAACTGATCCCCGTTCAGCGCTTGCCTTGGATTCTCTGCTGTGATCTATGATTTTTATGGTATTATATTCTAAGCACAGCAGATCCTGGAGCTCAACTGAAACCAATTAGGGTGGTGCTCATAACCCACAACTGCCACATCCGCACGCCCACAGCCGCCAGGAACTCCAGAAGCTACGTAATCAGTCCTGCTGTCGAGTAGAAGCACCTTTAACATACACAACAAAACAGACACAAAGGTTTAAGCAGAAATCACAGAAAAAGTCAGAGCACCAGCAACCCAGCAAGCTCCATTTCCTACATTCTTTACATTTGTGTGGTTTTGGGTTCCACAAACTGTTGTGCAACAGTAACAGTTTTGACTGATAAAATAAAATAACACTAGGCACAACACATGTGCCATTAATGCAGGATACAGCACCCCTCCTCATGTTGAAAAGTTCTGTTAAATCAGTGTGGAAGAAAATTAATATATGAAAGCCTTTCTAAACCACTGGTAAAAACTGGTGGGCAGCAAGTTTCCTCAATTCCTGACTGCCGTGCCAAAAAGTGTTTCTTTAGGACCATGGAGGAACCACATTTGGTTCTGAAACTTTAAAAGAATGATTCTGCCCAAAAAAAGGCTCTTTTAAGGCTCTGCCTCCACTCCCTACATGTTAATTATGTTAGCCATTATATAAAAGTCCAGTTATACTAGTTTGTGAGAAATAAATGATACATCTGCAGTAGTTATGCAATGATCTTTCTGCAGTAGTTAATGATCAGAAGCTTCCCTAGAATTACACTGTTAACAGTACTCATATAGTGGTGATACTGGAAGGTGCGAGTTCCCCCATTCCTGACTGGGGAAAAAAATGCCAAAATGGTTTCTTTGGGACCAAGAAGGACCCATTGTGAGTTATGCAACTTTAAAAGAACGATTCTCTCAAAAAACAGCCTTTTCACAGAAAAGTTGTATTAGTGTGTTAGGAGTAGCAGTTAATGACCGGAGGCTTCCCTAGAATTACACTATCTGTTAACAGTACTCATCTATACTGGTGATACTGGGAGGGAGCAAGTTTGTCAATTCATGACTGGGGCCAAAAAGGTTTATTTGGTACAAAGGAGGAACCATTTTGGTTATGAAACTTTAAAAGTATGATTCTTTAGGGAAAAAGGGATCCTTTTATGGTTTTCCTCCACATGACGTATTTGGCCTCCTTATTTCTGAGAAACTACATCCAAGGACTCTGCCAGGCTGTGTGTTAAACATATAGTCCAGTGACTGTGTTGTAAATGATTCAGTTAGTCAGAATTGTCAGTCTGGAGGATTAGTTAACGAGAAACAGCTGCGGTGAGAAGAGAAAAGCTGTCGCTTCACGGCCGCTAACTTATTTGAGGCGGCTCGAACAAGGATGTTGGAAGCGCCGTCAGCGAAATGGCAGTTTGTGTACGCGAGTGTGTTTCTGTGAAAGTTTAGTTTTGATGTTTGGCTCTTGGACGGGAGCGCTGTCTGACTTTTCTCGTGAATCCGTGGAGAGAATCGAGCCGAGGGTTGACTTCAGCGGAGAGCAATGTGCTGAGCCGAACTCGACACAAGCCAAAACCAACAAAACACTAAATACAGCCTTTTCTCTGCCTGCAGCCGGTACTTTCCCCCCTCTCTCACACACTCACACAAACATTTAACGAGCCAGTGCATGTGTGTGTGTGTGCATGCGCAGCTCCCTACAGATGATCTGTTAACTTTGGTTTTGAGTTTCAGTGACTAGTGTAACCCGGCCTCAGACACGCAAACGTGGTCCTCAGTCAAAACGAACTCAGATTATTTGACTCGAGTCAGACTGAGACTCCACAGGTCCTCTGCAGACGTCAACACAAACACGTTCTACTCCATTATTCCAAGGAACGATTCCTCTTACAGCTTAACCAAACATGCGGACATAGCTTATAATAAATGAAAACAAGCATTAATCAACTGGCCTTACATTGCTGGCTGGAATATCTGTTTAATTCTTGTTTAATTAATCTGTATTCATTTAGCATTAACAAAAAAAAGTATTACAAATTGCCATAAAAGGACTAAATGTACTCTCGCTGGTTAGTATCTTTTCAGGCCACTTTGTAGTGTTGTTTCCTTATAATGCTATATAAATAAAGATACGTATTATAACTAGTAGTATTCAAAATTGGAGTAATCACAATAATAATTATTGGCTTTATTTACTATTACTAACCCTTACTATCCCTTTACAAAGCATATAAAAACACTGTTTAGCCATAAGCATTTATCTATAATACTCTAGCAATCTTTATTAATACAGAGAAGGAAAAACTCTTTTGTTTATGGCATTTTACAATATTCTATTACTACTAGTAGTAGTGATACTAATAATAATAATTGGCTTTATCTACTGATAGCAACATTCGTGTCGCTTTAAAGAAACATATACAAATGCTGTTGGCTGGCTACTAATGCTGACGGTGCAAGAGAGCCGAGGTTTATTTCCTATGAGTAATGATTGTTTTTTGCGTGCAGAAGTTAGTGGCCTGGCTTGTGTGAGAATGTGGACCAGCTGTAGGTCATCTCCAGACCTTTGCGTTTAAACACACTCTGAGAGACAAAAGTCCTACTAAAACACGTTAGAATGACTCTCACAAGACTGTGTGCCTAATCATCTTCCACAAACTGGCTGGGGCCAGGATGATTCTGCACTCTGACCAACAGCTGAGTCAAATTACTCAACACTAAAACCCAAACCGTGTGTGATCGGGCTGAGACTCTCAGCTGAGGTCAGATGGGAAGTTCTGCCCAGATGCAGAGCCTTTCATCAGCAGTGTGTTCATCATTACACCCCAGCAGGGCTGCTGCAGTCTCTCAATACTGTAACTAAACCCATTTACATATTAAATTACATTTAGATTTATACCATTTAGCTTAGAACTATCAAAAGTATTTTTGTGAAAAGAAAACCCTTAAGCTGCAGATTCACTTGATCACAACCCAACCAGAGTGTGTGAGATTACTCCTTTTTACATGAATTACACTTCTCCAGATTGTAAATACCTATTTTTAAAATAAAATACAGCTAGAACCATGTTGAATTAATCTACCCACATCATAGCCGGTTGTCATAAATGGTTTATTATGTTGTAGTAAAGGTTGATAGTTTTCCAAATCCTTTATTCTATCAAATGATATTAAAGTCAGTTGCGTATAAATAAATTAAATTTATTTCACTAAATTACAGGTAGGCCAGTGCCCAAGACCCGTGTCACAAATTAAGATTTCAATTTTTAAAAAAATAAATACTTTGCTTTTTCATTTGTCATGAATAATTTAACATGCATGAATGAATAGTGTTACACTTTCATGAATAGTTTGTAATGAATGTAATGAATAGCATTTATACATTATTTTTGTGATAAATATCCTAAAGATGAACTGAGATGAATTAAGAACTGGCTGTAGGCTGTAGGACTTCTACATGAATAATCTTCCATTAAGCTCAGTGTAGTAAATGAATGTAATTACACTGGGAAACAATAAAATATATTTACTGTGACAAACAATTTCAAAATCATAATTGAAAAAGTTTTTCAATTATGACATTTAAACATGTTTCCATGCTAGAATTAGTCTAGTACTAAATCACTGCAGCAGAAGCTCTGCATACAAGAGTTTACTGCATACTTTTATCTGTTCATCCCCATCAAAGGTTGCACAAGTTGAAAAAATATGTTCAATATACAAGATTTATAACATATATGTCAGTTATAAATTAGTTCAGAGTTTATGTGAGGTTAGTTCAGTATTGTGATTTCACTGCTACATAAATTGTGATGCATTTCAAGATATTAAAGATTCCATATCATCATAAAAGTCTTAGTCTGTAAATGTATCTTTAACTGTAAATTTACAAAAACAATCCGTTTTCAAATCACATTTACATGGATGGCATTTATCAGACGCTTTTATCCAAAGCGACTTCCATTCTCTAACTACAGTGGGCAGTCTCCCTGGAGCAACTTGGGGTTAAGGGTCTTGCTCAGGAACCCAGTGGTGGTGTGGTGAAGGTAGGATTCAAACCCATGACCTCTTAGTCCAGAGGCAAATATCCTACACACTAGGCCACCAAAAACCAACGTATTTAAATACATCTTTTTCAGGCTGCGGCAGTTTAGCTCCGCACTCAGTAACTCATTTAGAGCTGTAATTAGTCACTCTGTCAAAAACACTGTGAGGGGCTCATTTGCATATTGCAGCCTTTTGTTACATCAGTATAATGATAATGCTTAACAGTGATCTATTGTGCAGCTCTAGTTATGGCGTCATTTACTAAATTTTTATAAATAAGTTTACAGGTATCAACAAGGATTACAAACTTCCCCTGACCCTTTGAACCACCTCTTGAACCCAGAGATATGGCGTAAATCCAAAATGGTTAACAGACCAAACAATGTCAGTCCTGGTCACATTAGCTACACTACATTTCTAGACATCAGACATTTCTACAAAATCTACTCTTGTAGGAAGACTAGATGTTGGAACATCACTGTCAGGTTTGATTGTATTCATCCCAGTGGTGATGGATGGTGCTCCATTAACTCAGTGTTGTTTATTCTCCTCTAGAAAACAGGTAACAAAGTGTGGTGTTCCGTACCAATGTAAAAGGCAATCAGACAGTCTCAGTGAGATGATTGTGTTTATGTTGTGCAGTCCTTTCTTTCTGCAGTAGGTACACTGTCCTCCCTGGTAGTGTATGCTGAAAGGCACCACAATTGCAATATGTAGCAATAAAATATCACTGATATTTTGTCCATATTGTGCAGCAACATTTGGCACTTGTTTATAAAATGTTAAACTCAATTTAGAGGAGAAAACAGGCATCTCCTCTGAGGTTTTCAGACATCACACATTTCTCTGAAATAAAAGCTGCTAATAAGAGACTGTCCTCCCTTTTTTGTAGTATCAGCATTAACTGTTATAGGATTGCTAGATGTTGGAACATGTCTGATTGCGTTCAGTCATGAGAACAAGTGATGCTGGGTGATTCAACTCAGTGTGGGTTTGGAGACCCCAACTCACCCCAGTGGTGTTGGATGGAGTTCCACCAACTTAGTGTTATTTTGAGACTTCAGCTCAACCCAAAATGTGTTGGATGAAGCTCCATCAACTCAGAGGACCCCTGTGTTGTTCACAACCCTTTACCCAGAACAATGTATTGTATCCTATACTACTTTCAGTGGAAGTTGGACAATCTCGTTAAGATATTTCTGTGCAGCATTACCTTTGAGCAGCAGGTACACTGGGCTCCCCGGTAGGAAAAGTGCCCAGGTGGGGTCAGGTAGGAGGGAAGGGTGGCAGCGGGGACAGGTGAGACCCCTCCAGCCCCGGTGACATGCAGGATCTCCTGGATCTGTGCGAGCTGCTGGCGGAGCACTTGCTTCTGGTGAAAGCTGAAGGCCGGGTGGTTGGAGGCCATGGTGAAGAGCAGCAGGAACTGCTCCCCTGTCCGTCCGTCGTTGAGCTGGAGTCCGTAGTTGTGAATAACCGTGTCGATGTGTGTGAGGGTTCGGAACAGAACCGCCGCTGCGGCCCGGTTCTCCGAGCCCAGCAGGGCCAAGGACACCAGCAGCCTGCTCCGGACCACCTCGTCCGTGATGTTGGCCAGGTGTGACAGGTCGGTCGGGTTGTTGGCCTTGATCTCCGCGTCCCGGAGCGAGTGGTAGTCCTTGCGGGCCAGGTCCTCCAGGCAGGAGCCGAGGAACCGGAGCTCCACCGGGACGCAGAGGTCCAGGAGCCCACAGAGGAACTCGGCCCTCTGGGCCGAGCTCAGCCCGGAGAACCAACGGTACACCCCCTCCCTCTGTAAGCAGCAGCCCCCCTCCACCATCTTAACACACACACTTACTCACTTCAGCACTCACACACACCTCCAACTTCAACTTCCATACAAACAGACGCAGCCAGACTCTCACGGGCTCACTTTAACAGCACGGGCATCTGAATTAAGGGCACTTTTTCTTTCTCCGTCTCAGTTTTGGCATTATTTAATTTTCTTAAATGATATCCAACAATTACAGGCGCGCGCCCCGTAGATCTCAGCCCAACGGTCACTTTCTGACAGGACCACCAAAAGGTGCAGAAACTAGTGCATTTTTACTTCAAAAACAAGGACATTCCTCAACGTTTTGAGACCAAAACGTGCCCAGATGTGTCTTCTGAGTTTATAAACCAAAAGACACCGAAGAAAGTGTAAATTTAAACCAGAAAGCCAGAAAAAGCAAGCCCCCCAAGCTAAAGCTAGCACTAGCCGAGCTGTCCCTGCTCCTCCACCCGGCCCACATCTCCTCTCCGGCCAGGCACCCAAAACACACCCTACAGCTCGGTCCAGGGCACGTTTTTAATCAATCTGGAGCTTTTTATCCGAGAAAAACCTCGAGTCCTGACCCCAGGCTGACCGTCCGTTAGAGCCGGATCAGAACCAGGAGAAGAACCTCAGATCTTGGCTCGTAATCCTTTTCACGGACACTCTCTTCACATACCATCCCTTTGTTTGGTATAACAACACTCCAGCTGTAATGAAAATCAGTAATTTAGAGTGCGTTTCTCACTCCTGCCTGTTTAATCCCGACTGAAGACAGCAGTGTTATCTCATCCCCCTTCCATACGCTCGAACCCCGCCTCCGCCTCCTTCCTATTGGCCAAAAGGCATGTCAGTAACACCCAAGTGTGTTCCGATTGATCAAACCCGATCCTTAGGCTGCCACACATCTTTTCTCACATGGACTTATGGGTTGAGGCTACCTTTTATTATTATTAGTAGTAGTTAGTTAGGAGTAAAATCATACGCCAGGACATAAACTATTCAACATGATCATGAGCCTCTTGGGACAAGAGGTGCAAAAAAGAATCTGACATGGTGGTGATTTAAAGATTTGGTTAAATGCACCATTACAATTGCAATTAGACTGCCATGTGATATCAATAATAATAAGATAATACATAGAGAGTTATTGTCAGTGTGATCATCTAAAAAGAGGAAGGTAAACAGTTCTGTAAGGAGTTGGAGTTTTTTTTTGGCTCGGGGCTCCATGAACTTCTGGTTTTGCCATTTCATTACATCAGACTTCCACTGGTGGCGCCAGAGAGTTTCATCATCCTGACTCTCTCTCTCTCTATCTATCTATCTATCTATCTATCTATCTATCTATCTATCTATCTATCTATCTATCTATCTATC
>JBBPCW010000031.1:18077753-18090452 GCA_037974425.1 Phenacogrammus interruptus
AGAGAGAGAGAGAGAGAGAAAGAGAGAGAGAAAGAAAGAGAGAGAGAGAGAGAGAGAGAGAGAGAGAGAGAGAGAGAAAGAGAGAGAGAGATAGGCATTAGCACAGATTCTGTCTCTTTAAGTGGAGGTAGAGAGTCGGTGCGTGCAAGGGGGGAGGGGGGTGTTTGGCTGCGTTGGAACAGTCCTCCTATAATGAGCAGATTTGAGAGACACCACAGAGATAGATAGAGAGAGAGGGGGAGAGAGAGAGAGAGAGCGAGAGAGAAGGTAGAGAGACACTGAGCCGAACACACGGGCAGAAGAGGGGAATTAGACGACAGCAGAGGGAAAAAAGAGATAAGCAGTGATACATGAAAACCAGGCAAGGATTGGAGAGGGGGGGGGCGGGCTAAAATCAGAGCAACGAATCCGGATCCCTCGCCCATACACACACACACACACACACACAAAACCACACACACACACGGCGGCACAGGATTCTAATGTCGACCTAAAAGAGCACAGCGGAGGCGAAGGAGGAGGACAGGAGCGAGGGAGAAGAGAGAGAGACCGAGGAGAAGAGGGCTGGAGGACGGATTTGTATCCCTGGATTGCTGGGACCGCATAAGGCACCACGATCACGCTCTCTGTGGGTTTCTCTCTCTCTCTCCCTCTCTCTCTCTCTCTCTCTCTCTCCGTCAGCATCCGTCTGCGTCTGCAGCATGTCGGGGTGGAAGGAGGGGGGGAGCTTTGGCTCCTGCCAGAAGAGCCGTGGTGTGTGTAGAGGAGTAGATGCAGCTTGAGCAACTCTCTGGGAGGAATTGCAGGTTTCTAGGTGGGGCCCGGAGGCTCAGAGAGTTCCGGTGTGTTCGGATTGGGCCGAAAACTCCGGGGCACACCGGTGTGTCGCCCGGAGAAGACGCATGGCTGCTGCAGGGCCTTCCTCCGTCTCCAAGAGGCGGCCGCAGGAGACCGGCTCAGGAATGAATAACAAGCACCGCTCTGGGAGAAGGATGGTGTGAGGAGGCGCGTGTTGATCCTGTTGGGTCTCTGCTGCCCTGGAACCTTCTCTTTCTTTCTTTCTTTCTTTCTTTCTTTTATTTATTTCTTTCTTTCTCTTCACAGCCTCCTTTTTTGCGGAGGTTGTTCTGCAACTGTTGGACAGGAGCTTTAGTTTCAGCCTCTTCCTTGTTTCTCTCCCCTCCCCTCAAACCCTTCCCGTCAAACCCGTAACCTGGAACCCTCTCCAGAAATTTATTCCCTTAGCATCTTACTTTGGGAAGGGGGTTCTTCTTCTTGATTTCTGCAACTAGTTTCACTGTCTTCCTTCTTTCTTCCCCCCTTGTGAACCCTCCCCATCTTCCATCACCCCACTACATTATCCAGAACCCAGATCTAGATCCCTCCGAATCAGAATCGTCTGGATTTTTTTATTTGTTTACTTGTTTGTTTCTCTGCAACTGTTGAATGGGAGCCTTTGTTTCAACACCTTCTTTCGTTTCTCCCACCGCACCCAGAGCCCCCGGTCTTTCTTTAAATCTTACAACCTCATTTTTCTCTCTGTTTTTTAGAACTTTTGTAGTTTCTGCAACTGTTGAATAGCTGTTTGCTGCAGAGTCTTCCTCACTCCAACCCCCTTCGAAACCCAGACCCCCTTCCACCACCACCCATTCCCCGATCCCACTTGTCCCGGTCCAACCTCTTTTGCACGTTCCCCATTTCTTTCTCTTCCTCTTTTCATTTTGAGGTTTGGGGTATTTGTCAAAACCTATTTCATGCATGTCCACTGGGGGCAGGTTCAACTTTGATGATGGGGGGTCCTACTGCGGAGGGTGGGAGGAAGGCAAGGCCCATGGCCACGGCATCTGCACGGGCCCCAAAGGCCAGGGGGAGTATGCGGGCTCCTGGAGCCACGGCTTCGAGGTGCTGGGTGTCTACACCTGGCCCAGCGGCAACACCTACCAGGGCACGTGGGCGCAGGGCAAGCGTCATGGCATCGGCCTGGAGAACAAGGGCAAGTGGGTGTACAAGGGCGAGTGGACGCATGGATTTAAGGGGCGATACGGGGTCCGGGAGAGCACGGGGGCCAGCGGGAAATATGAGGGGACCTGGAATAACGGGCTACAGGATGGATACGGCACTGAGACCTACTCGGATGGAGGTGAGACCCAGCTCTTCTAAACAGCACCTGGCTTGGACGTAGGGTTTTAGGAAACACCTTCAGTCATTCCCTTCACATGATGCTGAGGTTCTTCACACCCACACATCTCATTTACAAAAGTGGTTCTTCATTGCATGGTTCTTAAGGCAGTGGTTCTCAAAACAGCCCTCAGGAAAGTCCAGGGGATATAGATTTTTGGTCAACAAACCATGGACCATTTCAAGGCTGGTTTGAGAACCAAAACTGATTCTTTTGCTTGCAAGTCACATGCCATTGGAATATATATAGATAAATATGACACAAACAAAGTAAGACGTAAATAAGGTCAATGTGTATTTTTTACTGCTGTTTACAGAGGTACTTCAAAGACCACAGGCTTGGTTCCTCATCTCCTCAATGTTTCTCCAGCCATTGTAGGACTTTTCAATTCCACTAGCAGGACACCTGATTTATTGATCAGTCCAAACAGGTGTCAAGACTAGAACTTAGAACAATCTCTATTTATTATTGTTTCAATGGTTATTTGCATTTATTCCAATGTTATGCGATGTTTTACAAGCAGAACGCCCTCATTACCCAGATAAACAGTTTAACACATTTCTGTAAACACCTCGCTGGACTGCTTTATGTCAGGTGTTGATGGTAGTTTTGAGAGCTGAAGCAGTTCAGGTGGTCTGTGACAGTATGATTGATGGCCTGGTGGTTTTCTGCTCTTTAGAATGATTGGCTTCTACCTGCAAATTCCAACAGGTATTGTTAATGGTTTCCATTTCTTGGTTAATAAGGCATTCATCATTCCGATTCTATGGACCTGAGACACTTTATTCATTACTTATATTCAAGTAAGCTGATTTTTGTCTGATCTCCACATGCTGTGAGGGGGGATACATTTGGAGGCCGAATTAAGGCCGTCCGGAATGGGCAGCCAGCGAGAGGGAGAGAGAGAGACAGAGACAGACAGAGAGGAAGAGACGGAAAGAGAGACAGACAGACAGAGAGAGAGAGAGAGAGAGAGAGAGGCACAGAGAGACAGAGACAGACAGAGAGGGAGAGATGGAGAGAGACAGACTGCGAGAGAGAGACAGAGAGAGAAACAGAGAGAGAGAGATCAGCTTTCCACCACTGTGTTCTGAGCTCAGTCAGAACCCACATGTTTCAGAGCAGTGTCAGACGCGGCCAAGCCTCTGCACTGACCCCAGAGCAGTGAGGTGAGGATAAAGTGACAGGGATTGATGAGCGTGAGAGCAGTGTCAGGATTAGAGGCCCATTTAGTCGTAACAAGCAAATCTACCACAGGCTGAAGTTTACGTAACACAAACAGCAAGACCTTACACAATGCCCGCAGCCATACACTGGACACACACACACACACACACACACACACACACACACACACACACACACACACACACACACAGCCGTGTCATCTGTTACACTGAGACACATTCTAGCGAGAGGAACGCTCTCCGTCAGGGATTATTCGCAAAGCAAAACTGATCAGGTGGAAATGAGACTCCATCTGAAAACAGTGTCCAGACCGTATTTACTCACAGGCTGCAGAACATGATTTAAGTGGCAGACTTGGATTTTTTTCTATGGGTTTTTCAGTTTTAATTCATTCCTACACGACCTCTCATTATCTCAGAATTAAATTGTCGGTTTCTGTTACTGTGCCTTTAAGACTGATGTGTAAATGAGCTCTGTTCTGTTAGGGCAGACTGTGCCCCATTCAGAAAGTCTATAAATAAACTGTAGTAGACGGATTAGGTTGGTATATGTATGTCTTCGTGTTTGTGACATCACAAAAATGAGTAATTGAACATGAGCCATACATTAATCTTAGTTCTGTATTATGCTAATAAATCTATTATTATTAACATGTTATTCGTATATATAGGCACCTATTTACCTATATGTATACACATACACACACAAACACACACACACACATATATAAATATATGTAACAAATGGAGCATATTATACACATATTTATGCAGATATTGTTTATTCATCTAGTGTATATGTGAATGAGTGTGTGTAAAAGTAATAAGATAAAACCAGATCAAAACAAATGTTATATATTTGTTTGCTGATTTGTGAAGTGACTAATTCAGTAGAGAATAAGTTGCGTAAACCTGCACTTAGCAACATCAAAGCAAACAACAACCCCCCCCCCTCTCTTTATCCCCCCTCTCTCTCTATGTATCTCTCTCTCTGTCTCTCATTCTCTCTCTATGTCTCTCTCTCTCTGTCTCTCTCTCTCTCTCTCTCTCTCTCTCTCTGTGTATGTCTCTCTCTCTCTCTCTTTCTGTGTTTCTTTGTGTGTGTGTGTGTGTGTGTGTGTGTGTGTGTGTACAGTAAGTTGCTGTGGAAACACACTCAGACTCCTGCAGCAGGTCAGAGTGTCACGGGGGACATGATGCGCCTCTCTCTGATTGGCTTACGCTCTCTGCTAATGGTGTTTACTTACTTGGCCCTAATCTGTGCGGTTTAATCAGTACAGTGGGGGTGGGGGGTGCGGGGGGCTGCGCAGAAAGGTTACAGTGGCAGTATCATCTCTCATCAAACAGGCGCTTTAAGCTGCGGCGCAACAAGCAGTTCATTCATAAAACACCCGTCACCAGACTCGGCCGTACAGGAGCCCCTCTAGCACCCGCAGAAACACTGAGACCGCCTCCATCCAACTGAGGCAGGAGGTTTACAGCAACGGCGCAGCCAGAAATCACATTTACCCCACCCTGAACATGGTCTGGAGTTAAAGCATATGCAACTAAAGAAACTGTGCAGAATAAAAAAAACAAAAAAAATAAAAACAAAAAAAACAAAATACATGCTCTAAATATACCACAGTTGAGCTGTTCTAAGTGCTTATAAAATTCTATGAAACTGTAATAATAATAATATTCTTATTTAGTCAGTGTCTTTCCCAGGGTTGCTTTGCAAATGATCCGAATAGATAAAAGTATTTGGGCGCCTGACCATTCCAGCAACAGGGACTTTAATGACATTGTATTCAAATCCATATCATTTAATATGGAGTTTAATATAGAGTCAATCTCCCTTTGCAGTTATAACAGCTTTCACTCTTCTTGGAAGACTTTATACAAGATTCTGGAGTTGCTGTGGGAAGTTGTGTCCATTCATTCTGTAGCATTTATGAGGTCAGACACTGATGCTGGCCGAGAAGGTCTGGATTGCAATCTCCGTCCCCCAGTTCATCCCAAAGGTGCTGGATGGGGTTGAGGTCAGGGCTCTGTGTCGACAGTCAAGTTCTTCCACGCTGAACTCCTCCAGCATGTCTTTATAGAGCTCACTTTGTGCACTGGGACACAGTCATGCTGGAGTAGAAAAGGTTCTTCCCCAAACTGGGGCCACAGAGTTGAAGCATGGTGCTGTCCAGAATGTCTTGATCTGCTGAAGCATTAAGATCCTCCTTCACTGGAAGTAAGGGGCCCAGATCATGAAAAACAGGTGTGTCTCAATGCTTGTGTCCAATAGTGTAGCTGAAACATCGAACAAGAAAGAGCATTAAACAGACAATAGTAGACAAACACATTAATCACTCCAAATTACAACACCACAAATTGCAGTAGCAGGAAATAATAAATAGAATCAAGAGTGAGGAGAAGAGGCACTGAGAGAAAAGATACGCTTTTAATTGGGTTTTGAAGGAAGCGTTGTGAATATTCTGAGGGAGGAAGCTGTATAGTTTGAGACTCATTAAATCTAACATAGAAATATCTACTGCCCTAAGATCTGCCGTCCAAATCTGGGGACTATCTACTGAAAAGGTGATTATGCAGCTTTATTACAAGCTTCCTGGCTCTTGTGACGAGTTACCAGTAGTGAACCGTGTCTGACAGAGCCAGGTCTTAAGTTCACGCCATAAATATCCAAACATGGTAAAAAAAAACAAAAAAAAACAAAGAATGATGATTTCTGTTCACACTATGGGGTGTATGTTAGCACTAAGCCCAGCAGGTTTGCACATTTACATGTTTTGTGGGTTCTACATTAACCCTCTTAGGTCTGAGGCCTTTCTGGCACTTTGAGGCAATTTGCTACACCTTAACATTTTTAAGTATTTCATCAAAATAAAAACATCTATTCCAAAGTGACAAATATGGTAATATTCTGGAAAGCCTCAGCTATAATAATATGTGAGTAAAGTAAATGTAATGAATTTTTTTTTTTATATTGTGTAAACATGACGTGCCCCGGATGTCTGAAGTGTGTAAAATGTTCTATGTTGTGTGTGACTTGCATCAGACATATGAACAGAACTGTGAGTTTGTATGTAGCATTTCTACAGCATCTCCTTCAGTAAAGAGTCCTGCTGTTGTTCATCACCTGATACACACACACACACACACACACACACACACACACACACACACACACACACACACACACATACATATACACTGGTTACACCATCTGACACACATACGCACATTCTTCCACACAAAACTTGCCCCGCCCACTGTGAATCAGAATATGATCGGTTGATTCATCTTCCTAATGATGCTGGTGATTACTCAGGACATCAGTAGGACATCAGTCCAGCTCCTGAAGGCCTGACCAATGGGAGAGATCACTTAGCTGCATCTACCTAGATACCGCATAGAGAAATGTCAAGACTTGACAATTTTCATAAGGCATTTTAGTAATTTAACCCTAGAGTTTCCAACTAAAACTCAGTAATAAAAGTACTAGAATGTATTAGCATTAAATAAAAATGAAGTAACAATTACAGACAAGTATTTTTTTAAATTTCCAGACATCATGAGGTCTTCTATGAAGGCCTAGAAAGACAAGTTCCCCTCTGCAAAGTGCACAGATGGTGTGTCGTGAAAATAGAATCGTCCGAGCCTTTGTTTTGAGTCAACAAAAACAACATTATAATATTATCAAAATTAATATTAATATCAATACTATTCAAATAAACAAAAGAAAATAAAGCATGCAGTTCAGCACACAGACAGGATAACTAAACAGTAGAGTGTGTCAAAACAGTTAGAACAGTCACTAAGTGCAAATTAATCAATTTTCACTGTCAGTAATAATAGAAAACACATATTTAACAGAAAATGTCACAGAAACAACTAAATATAATAGATATTTCAGTATTTAGTGGCTCCACTAGTGGGTCAGGTGGGTTAATAAAAAAAAATCCTGACCTGCCAATAACTAGTATCCTCCCCTTTATTACAGTTTTCATTCTTTTAAGGAGACCCCTGTTCTGTTTTACTGCAGAATCTCCAGGGATGTTTCTCCCGCCTCTTGTAATCACCTCCAAAGTTCAGTCTCAGAAGTCTTCAGCACTTTCTGCTTCTCACATCCAAGTTAATCTCATTTTCAGATTTACATTCATCAGCCCTAAAACCATCCTCCACATCTCAGAGTACAGTTTGTGAGTTCTGCTGCTGCTGTTCTTCCTTTCAGATTTACAGATACGTCCTAGAAAGAAACACCTATGGATTTTTTACCTTCTGAATTCAGAGTAGAGATGAATGGGGCAGTTTAGTTCTTATGAGTCTCTGTCATTCTTTTAACTCCAATTTTTGTAATCGTTAATTTCTTGTTTCCCTTTGACCAGTGGAGGTTCTGATCTCATAACTTTAGCCATTTAAGAAGCACATATAAGAGAAAGGCAGCTGAGGTATGTGTGTGTAGCTGCTTCTGTGAATGTATGGTTCTTTAACCCTCGTGTGGTACCGTGGGGTCTATGTAACCCCAGCCCTGTTTACACTATATTTTTAAACTATATACTGTATATATTTTTTTCCACAAGTAGTCCCTTTTCATGTACTTTTGCTACTTTGTGTATTTATCTGTTTATCTCTTATTTATTTTTATTTCCCTTTGGGGTTAAATGGACCCCATAGTGCCCTTGATGTAACATAAGTATTTTTCTCTTATTTCAACCCAGGCTGTTCTGGATTTGGTCTGGTCAAATTTGAGAACAAACAGTAATGTATTTTTTTACTGATATTTTAACTTTGGAGAACATAAGAAAGACAAGCCACCAGAGAAACTGGCCCTCGCTTTGATCGTTCCACATGATGTTGGTGCAAGTTCTGGGAGCAGCTGCTGTTTGGAGAACTGGTTGGGTTTAAGACTGGAAAGATAAGAGTTAAAGGAGCAGAAAGGGGCACTAAAGTAGAGAGTGGACACATTAAACACCAATTGATTTGATATTATACTCAGTGTTGGAGTAGTTTGTGTAATTATTTGGTGAATAGAAGTTTCCGGCTGAAACTGTTCAACTTAATGACTGTTTTGATTAGAAAATAATAAACATAAGGGTGGCCTCTGACAGCACACAAACAGAACAATAACAGCACAGCATATAGACAATACATGCAATACTTCAGTTAAGCAATACTTCAATTATGACAAATAAGATGTAATATACAAAAATATAACAAGAATTAAATAATAAAACACTTGTTCCAAACAATGCCAAACAAAAGTTTCAGCTAAAGATGGGATGGTTTTAAGGGGTGGGGGGTCATTGCATATCTACTAGTATTTAGTCTGCATTTAATTAACAGTATTTGAGATTTTATGCATTACATATGTCTGAAAGATGTCGCTGATTGTAGCTTTAATGCTGGAATCTGTTTTTAGTTTTCAGGCTAGTAAAGGCTAGAAGAAATTATCCTTTTGTACTATCCACGCTGCTCACCTCCCTTTGACCTCAGGTTACATACAGAACTCCCTGGACCTGGAGAATTAAATATTAGTCAGGGTCACGGCACCAGAAAAAAATAAGTTCATCCTTTTTTTCTCTTTCCGGGAGATTCACTTTGGATCTCTATTTTGCATTTTCCCCAACACCATCAGACCTTTTCCTTGTTGCTCAGCCCTCTCTCTGCTCCATCTCTGTCCATTAAAGGGGAAGGGCAGCCTCCTAGCTCATGCAGAGACTGCTGAATCTCCAGTTCACGAGTTCTCAGAGTGCTTTCCCCTCCTATAGACATACAGTCTTACATAAAATATATATGATAATAAGACATGATCTGAACTTCCTTAAATAAGTGATTGACAAGCATGCATACCCCCAAGCTTTAACTGCATCACATTAAGAATTTTGGTGATCTTCTTTTAGTGTCAGGTGGGCACAACCAGAACCATCTGATGGAATGACTTTCTGTAAGGGAGCTTTTCAAAAAAAGATATCTGGTTCCATTCACCTGTGAATAATTGTGACTTACAGCAAATCCACTCTGAACCACTTTGTTTACACCTTAACCTGTAAATTATGGAGAGATTATGTAAAATGAATTATAAAATGTGTGATGGGTGGACACACGCCACTGAAAAGAAAGTCCAAGCTTTAACATCAAAGGGTTTGGTGACTTGCTTTCAGTGAGTTTACTTCTAGTGTGGTATATTGTCGGTATAGGGAATAACAGTGCAGAGTTTGATCTCGAGTCAGTTGTGTTGTTTTGAGGCCCGGCGCTTATCTCTAAGCTTCCACTTTCGCACGAAGTGCATCTGCACGTATCAGCAGATCAACACGGCTCAACGTGTCCTTCCCTTTACTCTGGATGATCTTTTTATGTGCTTCATAATCTCAAAAATGACAAATATTCCATTTGTGGGAGACAGCATTGCCTACACCATGTAGAGCGAGAGAAAGAGACAGACAGAGAGAGAGAAAGAGAGAGAGAGACTAACTGAAATCCCCTTAACCGGATAATGTTGTGCTGGTCGAGGTAGGCTTACAGAGATTTTTGGCTTTTAAGAGAGGCTTCATTTTGTAATGTGCGCTTGTGTCACAACTGCACTTCTGCAAAGAATCAGAATCAGTCTGGCAAGAAACCAACATTAAATACTTAATTCACTCTCAAGTGAATACTATCAGCATCATTAGAGTGAGTGTGGCTAAAAATCTTACCTTATTCTACTTACAATCACTTGGCAAGGACATCCCAGGAAATCCTGAATAAGATCTTCACCATCCAGCCTGTTCCTCCTAAACAGAACTGAACATCAATTTGAGATTCTGAGCATTTTCTCCCACTTCTTAAATTCAGCTCCTGAGAAAGAGCTTCTCTAATCTCAGCCCGATCCCAGTCTAAGATCTTCAGATCAAATCTCTTTTCTTCATTCCGCTCAGATCATCAGATCTTCAGATCCACCAGAAGATCCAGAAGAAAACTTGGTTACTAATAAATGAGTCTGATATTTGTCTCAGTCTCAAGTCTCAAAACTACCAAAGTTGGGTTTAGGATAAACACGTCAGACTCAGGCAAAGAAAAGTCAGAATCTTCCTCTGGGGTGTTTA
This sequence comes from Phenacogrammus interruptus, assembly GCA_037974425.1. Taxonomy (NCBI): domain Eukaryota; kingdom Metazoa; phylum Chordata; class Actinopteri; order Characiformes; family Alestidae; genus Phenacogrammus; species Phenacogrammus interruptus. Next base: position 18,088,193 of record JBBPCW010000031.1, read on the forward strand.
GAGTCTGAAGTTTCTTTCTGGAGCTACGAGGATAATGTGGCTAAAAAGTACTGGAAGTGGTACTAATCACACACTGGCCTCAAACCGTGGTGTTCAGTGAACTGTAATTGAAAGATTTATGTTGTTTTTTAAAAACTGTGTTCTTTATAAACCAACAAAAATAAAGACAAAGATTCAGGCTTCTAGGTGGCTGCTATTGTTTTTAGCCATGCTAACTGATTACAGATAACAGTGTGTGTGTGTGGGGGGGTATTTTTAATTAAACTCGTACAGAAACTTTCACATCATTAAACTGCACTTACAGTGAATAATGTTACACTTCAGAAGCAGTCGTATTTGATTTAAGTATTTCTAATGTTTTCTTCTGATAACATTTTGAAAGAGCTTCATATTGTTCATTCATTTATTCATTATTAATTTATTTACGATGGTGGGCCGAAGGTTCTGGCCTGTTTTGTACATTTGAATGAAACTATCACTTTAACTATCGGGGGCCTGCAGATGGAAGTTCAGAACATAATCCATCGCTAACCTCGTTCCACTTACGGCAACCCAAGCTATGGCCTGGATCTTTCACCAGGAGCTGAAAGCCAAAAGCCGACAGCTCAGCTCTCTCCGTCTGTGTCCACGGCGCGCGCGCACGCACACACACACACACACACACACACACACTCAGTACTTCACAATTACTCTAAGGTGAAAGAGCTGACTCTGTGAAAAAAGACACAGATTAATAATTCATTGAGAAGCTGATGCGAACTCACTCCACAACACCGCTAGGAGTCTAAACCTTTTCCCGGCGTGAATTTCTCTCACTATGTGGGACGCGCATACAAAGGAGGCTCTTCTTTTCCTGTTTACAGATAAATAAATGCAGAGAAAGATTCCTTGAATCTGATTCAACCAGCACGCTCAGACAAATTTCTTTTCTCCTACCGCTCTGATCTTTATTTAGCTCAGATCTTAAACAGATCTCCTAAACAGAAATAAGCTCAGTTTAATATCAATCTGAGATTCTGAGCATTTTCTCCCACTTCTTAAATTCAGCTCCTGAGAGAGAGCTTCTCTAATCTCAGCCCGATCTCAGTTTAAGATCTTCAGATCAAATCTCTTTTCACTCAATGCTCTGATCTTTATTCAGCTCAGACCATCAGATCTTCAGATCCACCAGAAGATCCAGAAGAAAACTTGGTTACTTATAAACGAGTCTGAAATTCATCTTAGTCTCAAAACTACCAGAGTCAGTTTTGATCCATAATGTATTAAAGAGAAGAAACTGAGAACTAATGAGAACAGCAGGAGAACGTTAGGCTTCTAGATGGCTGCTTTTGTTTTTAGCCATGCTAACATACTGTATAACATACTGTATAACATACTGTCCATATCTGTAGATAACAGTAAGTCGTACGGTGTCAGAAACCGCATAAGTAAGTCTATAAGAGATTACCGAACAAGAGTGTATTAGAGATTACTGAGCAGGAGTTTATTAGAGATTACTGCACAGATTACTATGTTAAGTGTGGGAATATTTTAGGTCTGCGTTAGCGTTAGCGCAATGCTAATTGGTTGGATATAAGCTTCCAGTATTTGTTTGCCACCTAAACCTTCTATGTCTACTTTCAAATATAGAAAACTGTAGTTCTTTTAAGATGTGGAAAATCAAAGGTAAACATTAATGGAGAGAAAAACAATTTTACCCCTTAAAATTACAGAACACAGATTAAAGCTAATTACCTTCGGAATTTCCCCGTACTTTTTAAAAGTTGCACCTTAAATAAAAAAACCTCCTGAATTAACGCCTTAAATTTAAGATTGAGGGGTTTCACACTAATCTAATAATCTAATAATTTTAAGGTCAAATTAAGGGTCGGTTTCACAAATGAACAGACACTTAATTCAAATGATAGGGTTTGGTGGACATACAGAGACACGCACACACAGAAACACACAGAGACACACACAGACACAGGCAGACACACACATACAGAGACACACACAGACACACACATACACATACATACATATACACACACACACAAACACAAACACACACACACACACACACACACACACACACACACACACACACACACACACACACAGACACAGGCAGACACACACATACAGAGACACACAGAGACACAAACAGGCACACACAGACACACACATACACATACATACATATACACACACACACAAACACATACACACACACACACACACACACACACACACACACACACACACACACACACACACA
>JBBPCW010000034.1:79649-93953 GCA_037974425.1 Phenacogrammus interruptus
ATGATTCATTGTCCAAAGCATATGATGCATAATTTAGAATGTTTGAGACCCCCCTGCGTGCTCCCCAAAAATGGTGTTCCCCAATTACTGGCACACAACTCCTTAAACTGAGTAATTTTTAAAACACTACTCTTGAAGTTGGAAGTTTACACCTCAACCATATAACATCTCTGACTGTAATTCAATGCTGAATTAATATCTTTTGCTATCTGGGCTATTATTAACACAAATATAGATATAGCCATAGCTCCGTTTTTACGTGCTAACTTTATAAATGAATTAGTAGACAAGCCTTGCGTTGGACTTGGCGGGCAATGTCATTTCACAGGCCGTTTTGCACGTTAATGTGATTACTATCAAAACCTCGGACAACTTCATTGCAAACTTTCACTTGTAGCTAATAAAATTTTTATATACTTCAGTATGTTTGCGCAGGTTGGAGAGTGAGTTTTTGTAGGTCGTTTTATAGTTTGTTTTAGGCAGACACAGCACACACTTAAAATGAAATGAATCTTTAATCCTTTCGGTAAATATAAACATTTTGTCAAGATATGGCCATGGGTGTGAAAATGGCACCGAAAAACCCGGCTCCGTCCATCCTCTGGCTTTGCAGAAATGCAATACCGGCGTTGAACTTAGTTTGATGGCTACAGGCTACGTCAGACGCGACGTAACTCTGCTGATTACTGATAGACTGTCAGCCGGTAAAAAACAATCACGTTTAAGAAAAGGAGGAAAAAACATTCACTTTTAGAATTAAAAGTAACGACACCCTTTGATAGAAATGTAGTGAAGCAGAAAGTACGATATTTGTCTTTTAAATGTAGTGAAGTGAAAGTTATAAGTTAAAAAAAAAAATACTACTCAGAAGTGGGTGCACCTTAAAGTAGCTGAACTTCTTCTGAATTCTTTTGGACAGAGTGTAATCTGGAGCAATTGTCTGCATTTGTTTCTTCACTGGTTCAGGCCTTAAGTTAGATGTGCGTTGCTATGCTTAACAGTTTCCTACTGTGTGGCCTAACAAACAAAAAGAAGTAAATGGTAAGGTTCAGGGTCTGCACTGAAAATGTCTTTGAAAGTCCTACCGGAGGCCTGGAGATCTGTTTCTCAAGACTACATTAAAAATACAGGAAAGTCTAGAGGTTGGAAGCAAAATCTGAAGAAATGAGGTGTGGCTTTTGCATAGTAGTCACTGATCTATGTACTGAAATCAGTCCATGTCCTTGTAATAGGAGAGGTTGGGGAGCATCTGCTAATGTCCGTTACACTCTCCCTGTCCAAAAGAATTCAGATGTCCCTTCTACTAAGTTCAGCTACTTTAAGGTGCACGTACTGCTGACCCAGGTTTTTAGTTGCTGTGACTTCACCATGCCCTCGTGACTGAATGTAGTCAAATCCTCACAGCAATGTTCCAATATCGGAAAACCTTCCCAGAAGAAGAGAGGCTGTTGCTGAGACAAATCAGGACAAACCCTATAATGATTTTAGAATAAATGTAGAATGAGCAGGAATCTCACTTCTTGGACATTTCACACAGTGTCTTTTAACTTTCACCATACAAATATGAACAAAAAGTGTTTAAACCAAAATGAGGGAAAATGTATTCAGACACTAAAGAGATATTTTCGTATCTCAGTGAATGTTTGTCATACTTGTATTTTTAAACACTTTGTTTTAAAAGATAAAAATGTAAATAAATGTGTTAAATACTGTAATACAAATAAACCTGCTGTGTAAACGGCATCTAGTTTCGAAAATGATGTTACCATTGGTTGGGAACAGGGCCAGCATGTCCATAGGGGTAAACCAGGCAGTCAGGGCAGCTAACACCCTGAAATATGATTGAACCCTCCTCCTAGTCCAGTGCCCCCATAACCATTGAGTTACAGTAATATCCAACACCATTGGATCAGACAGCTTGTAATCGCTGCTGGATTGTGATCATCATGTTATCACATGTGAATTCCCCACCTGAGGAAATAAAGTCTTATGTGTTCCCCACCTCAAGCAGCAAAAAAATTGTGGCCCGAATGAAGCGGGGGATGGAAAAATTCTGTTTCACCTAGGGCAAAATGTCATGTGCTGGCACTGGTTAAGAAGATTTCATGCAATAAGTGGGTGAAGGAACTCCATCAAGTTCTGAGAGACAACATTGTTAAACACCAGTGGAAGGGAAAGAGCTACAGAACCCTAGTAAAGATCTTAAATATCCCAGTCAGTACAACTGACTTAATATGCACATAGAAACCTAATGAATCTAATGGAATCTTGGCTCAGGTGCATCACACAGGACTTCTATCAAATTCATGATAAGGGAGATATAAGAGAAGCCAGTGGTCAAAAAGTAGAACTTTTTCTTTACATTTAAAAACAGACATTTTTGAAAGGCATTGGGATAGAAGGGTTCAGTATGTCTTCCCCCTAAGACCTGATTTTCAACAAAATAATACGGATTCTACTTTCTTCTTATTTCTTTGCCCCTCTCCCGAACTCCTAAAGATGGATGTTTCAACAAGACAACAACCCCACCAAAGCCAAAACAGCTCAAGGCTGTCTTCAAAAGAAGATCAAGGTGCCTCCATGGCCTTACCAACCTCCTGACTAAAAGAGTTTTGAAAAAAGACCAAGAGGAATGAGCCACATTTTGACCACAGTGCTGTGAAAGCTAATAAATTATTACCATAGACACTTTTTTAAAAAGTTGTACTTACCAACAAATGAGGAATTAATGTAAAAAATGTATGACTAATGTTATGAGGAATTAATGTATGATTTCCTTCTGTAAACATATCTTTGTTTATGCCTAGGAAAACATACAATTTGTTTGCATTTTTAAGTCAGCATACACTGGGTGTGTAAATGTGAGGTGGATATTTACACTGAAAGTGTACTAAATAAAAATAGATGTGTCCCTACTTTTCCTGCCGGGTGTGTTTTCCTCATCCATTTGTGTTCAGAGTGGGTTACTGTGTGTTGTTGTTTGGGTGTTCTCTGAGTCTAGACATGGGGAAAGTGTGAGGTGTGAGAACAGCAGTTTTTTAAGCCGAGGAACAAGAAAACAGCAGCACACCTGCATCAATACTGAAACATCCTGGAAGGAAGGAGCTTACTGTGTCCTTATTATCAAACTCAGGGATAGGCAGAGGGTCTCTCTGACATGCTTGTTTATGCTGCTGTAGTCTCACCCATTCACTTCCAATGTAGAGTGCTATGCAAAAGTCTTGACATCTTTGAATCACCTTGTTGGTACAAAAATAGTCTTTTCTGCTCGTTAAACCATAAACATGTCTAGTTCAGCATAGGCCCAGAATAAGGCCAGCGATTATATTATCTACTTTTACCATTTTCCCCCAAATTATATGGCTTTGATATGGGCCATATGTGGCCCACACTATGACTACCGGAAGTGGCCCACTAAAGGACCGTAACTCATTTCAGTATCTTGAGAAAAGTATCAGGACACACCTCCTAATTATTGAAATTACTTCCCCTGAAGGGCAATCTTAATACTTCAGCATACCAAGACATTTTGCACAACGCCATGCTTCCAATTTTGTGGACACAGTTTGAGGAAGAATCTTTTCTATCCCAGCATGACTGTGCCCCAGCGCACAAAACAAGCTCCTTAAAGACATGGTTGGATGAGTTCAGTGTGGAAGAACTTGACTGGGTTGCACAGAGCTCTGATCTCAACACCTGAAACAACTGGAATGGAGATTGTTCTGTATTATTCTGTATTGTTCTACAATAACTGCAACTCCATGTTAAAGTCTGTGTATTTGAATACAGTGTCATTAGAGTCCCAGCTGTGAAGTAAGGGTCAAGCGTCCCAATACTGTTGTCCACGTGGGGTATATTTTAAAAATACTGCACAACAGCATCTAGTTCGGTGAAAAAAAACAAAAAGGCATTCAGGGAGACAGTCAGGCGGTTCAGTCGTGGCGTAGTGAACCAGTTCCGACCAGACCGATGCAGAACGGCATTTATTTCATTATTTCCTTCTCCTTTAATTAATTATTTATTTTTCGACAAATAAGGAAATGGGGCGGTGACTTGTGCGTGACGACACGGGCGAAGACCAAAAAAAGGAGAGGCGGGGCGCGCGCTCATAGAGAAGAAGCGCGTGAGGCGTCACGAGAGAGAGACGGTTAGGAGACAAAACTGGATTTATTTTATTGTTTTGCCGTCTTAGAGGTTATTTATCGGCTCGAGAAAAGACAGCGAATCTGTATATCAGTTATTTATTTCTGACTTCGAGTCGAGTTTGGTGGGTTTGAGAGCTGAAAAAATAGTCTAATTTTAATTTAAATTAAGTCCCGCGCGCGCGGTGGGGGAAAGCAGGAAGCGTCGAGAAAACCTCTCGAAAATCCTTCACTATCGTGTCATTTTAACGTGGTGAGTACGGTTAAAAGATGTTTTATTTTTTATCTGTTTGTTTTATTTTATTTACCTGTCCAGACTGTTGAGTTTGAAGTGTACCCCTCTGCCGTGTTGGCGCGAGGGTTTCTTTAGCTAGATGCTAACGGATCTCATGTTTACAAACAGAAGTAAAATTGCTTTAATTATAATTTCATTCATCTCTGTTTTGAAAATGTCACTTTTGACTGTTTACAGTTCAGAAAGGTTGTCTTAATGTGCGGTTAGGGGTGTTTGTCGAGGTTTTAACTGTTAGCTTAGCTTAGCTTCCGAGTGTTGAATGAATTGTTAACCGCACGTGCATCAACCGGCCGGTCTCGCGGTTTAGCTTTAGCTCGCTGGAGTAGCGTGGCCCTGCTAACGTAAAGCTGGTCGACCCTTCGTTGCAGAACTGTTCACTTTAATCCTATTTATCCTGACACTCATGTAAAGCAGCCCGTCCAGACCCGCAACTGTTTCCTGAATTTGTTAAGCAAACCTGAAGAAAAATCCCCAGAGAATGATGAGAAAACACAGGGTGGAACCCAGAGTCTCCTTAAGAGGGGGGACTCCCACCAGAGACATAACGTTTAGAAAATGAGCTGCTTTTCTCTGTAAGATTAACTCTGTACAGATTAATTGCATGTTCCATGTGGGATCAACACAGGGGTAAAACGTTTAGGATCTGAATATCTATTCTCTGTGAGAAACTCAAATGTGTAATAGCAACAGAACAGGTAAAGGCTCACTTACAATGAAATATATTACAACGGAAATTGAATCATTCGGCATTAATGTCCTACGGTAAAGCAATATAAAATGTTCAAATCGATGCATTGAAGATTAATAAAGGCACTGTCATGGTCACACTATTGATTATTTGGTTCCTGAAATGCCTTTATATAGGTCGTTTTTTCCAATTTCTTTGAGCAGGGTGTGCCTTAAAAATACAATATCAGTGACTTCAGGGTGGCAGGCGGTGAAGTTTTACCACCCGATTGGTTTCTTAGCAACATAAATGGTAAACAAGGGTTGATCTTTGGTGCACCAATTTCAGCCTATAGCCACAGTCTAATATGTTAGAAAAGGACATATAAGCTTTCTATTATATGATGCATAATGTTGTCCATAAATGTTCAGTTAGAATAAAGGACTGCTTTGGTGTGTAAGGATGTGGTGTACGCATGAGGAAGAACAGTCTTATAAGGGGAACCCATGTTGGCCACGCCTGAGTGTGCAGTTCACATGAAAGCACATTGAAACAGGGGCTTTACAGTGGAAACTCCTCAAGTTGTTTACTAATATTCAGGGAAGAAACTGTGGCATGTGGGGGCAAGGTAGGGAGGAAGTTCATATATGGGGAAAACAGTCCAGTGTACAACTGATTGATGTGCTCCAGCACACCTGCTTCAATGTTTGCTTTTTTGTTTGCTCATTCCTAAACTCAGATTAAATTAGTGTTGGAGCAGGTAAACTAAAATGTAAGGGACAAAGGGGCTCCAGGACACATATAATATTAATACCATTGTAAGTAACGAAGTCATTTCTCAATAGTGGTAATTCCCTAGTATTATGTGTGCATTGTGTAGTGTATTTTTAGTGTTTTCTGCCTAGTTTTACTGAATTTATGTTGACATTACTTCATATTTTTGTGTGCGCGCAGTTGTAACATAAGAAATTTCCTCTGGGATCAATAAAGTTTTCTGATTCCGTGACTTGCATCTAAGTGAAAAATCAGTTATGTCCTCGTAGAATGAAAATTGCGTCTTCTTGATTATGGAAATTGAGTTATAAATTGACTGATTGGAAGTGCAGCAGTTGTTTATTGGACAGCTGTTTCATTTTTATGGAGTAGTACATGTACACCTTAATGGCTCGTTTAGCTTGATATCAATAGTGGCACACTCCACCAAAAAAGGCTATTGCTGCAATAACTGGAAATCCATAATGTAATGTTTAACATAATTCCATGTAAAAGAAGACTGACTGGATGAACTCTGTGAACTCAGGCAGTCATATGACTTGATGTTTTGCGATGGGACAGCACAGTTTGGGCAGGGACAAAAATCAAACTCCTGTACCAAGGTCTAAAGTGATCCTCTGGAGGGGGGAAATGAACAAGAAAATGCTAGTTATGGGCTCTAACGTATCTTTGCTTTAGGACTAAGTGGATGGATTAAGTGTATTTGTATTTGTTTCTTTTTAGGTTATGTTTATGTACCAAACATGCTATTTAAAGAGCAACTATTGGGTTAAATTAGCGGTTAGGGTTATGAAAATTGTGTATTATTTAACAGAGGTAGGTGTGCAGCCTCTGGGGGGTGTCTGTGGGAAGACTTTACTGGCACAGGAGTGCGCTCAAAATGAGACCTGTTTAATATGAAGTCACCCACATGTTCAGGCTTTGATGGGGTTTTAAGTATCATCTTTATTATGTGGGGGATTTATAGTTTTCGATTGCTCTGCAACACAACACTTATTTATTTGATATGAAGCATTCATAGACATGTGTTAATTGCTACAAATAATTTACCGAATTAGGGAAGTACTTAGGCAGAGCCTGCTTGATAGTAAAGATATGACTTGTTCCATTGAGGTTTGGCTGGGCTGGGCTGGGCTGGGGTATCTGTTGTGGTCTGGGCTTAGGTGCTGAACTGACACTTGACTAACATTGTGACGGAAAATCATTGTAAAGTATGATTTTGAAGTTGTTTGACTTCCAATATTGTGTTAGAACTTTGAAAAATAGTGTTTTCAATTTAAAATATAATGGCATAATGCATGGCATAATGGTTTTAACTTATACCTTTTTTCTATTTCTTTTTTGTTTTGAAATCCTGACCCTTTAGTAGTTTGTGAACTGTTCAGGAAATTGCTTAGTAATGCTTACAAATTGAAAATACCAGGAAATGCATATTTTTTTCTCCCCCAGAGCTTCCATTGCTTAAATTTTTTGGGTACATCTGGTCCTGTTGAAAGCACATAAAGTTATGTCAGACATCTGAACATCACATGCCTCAGGCTGGATTGAGAAATGAAATGTAGAAATGCTACTTAGTACTTCTCCAATGGGAGTATGCTTTTGTTATGCTAGGAAATGAAAGAAACGGGCGTTGTTTTGATACGGTGAAACTTGTTGTCCACAATTGTCCAGTTCAAGTTAGGTATTGAAACGAATTGTGTTTCAAATACACTTAATACAAACATGTGCAGGTCTGAATTAAGAGGCTTTATTTGTTTCTCATGGATAAACTGTTATGTAACATGGGGAACCTTCCCTGTTTTTTTCCTCTTTCTCTCCTTTTCAGGAATGAGCTTCCATTCAACCATCCTGTCTGTTGCACAATGGATGTCCGTTCCGTCTGCCTAATCGCCCAAACTAAAACACATTGTAGCAGGACTAGTCTATTCAGAGGATAGCAATAGCCCCCTCACTCCACCCTCTCCCTCAGCATTACACATCAGTTTAAAACACAGCAGTACAGATTCTCTTGCCGGTGTCTGGATTGCTTTAAATTGCTGTTTTAGCCGAGGGTGAAGGTAGGTAGGTTTGGGGCATTAAAAAAAGATTTAGAAACTCTAGTACCTCAGTTATTTAAACAATTCTAGTGTGCTGCTTGAAACAAGGGCTTAGCTAGATTTGGAAGTTGTATAATTTAATATTAAGTATAAAGTGAAATTTAAAACTTGAAATAAGAAAACTATTGCACACAATGGAGTCGACAACACTGGTGAGCACCACTAGCCTGGCAATGACAGACTACATGTGGCTACTCATAGTCGGCTTTATCATAGCCTTCATTCTGGCCTTTTCCGTGGGCGCCAATGATGTTGCCAACTCCTTTGGCACTGCGGTGGGCTCTGGTGTGGTCACCCTAAAAATGGCCTGCATCCTCGCTACTGTGTTCGAGACCGTTGGTTCCGTGCTGCTGGGAGCCAAGGTCAGCGAGACGATACGCAAAGGAATCATTGACATCAACATGTACAACGGTACAGAGCATATTCTGATGGCTGGCTCAGTCAGCGCCATGGTTGGTGAGTGGGCTGTATAATAATTATAGTGCATGTTAAAGATTCAGAGCAAACAAAACAACTTTATTACATTGGTTAAAAGGATTGAGTTACAACAGAAAATTGATGTATTGTACTGTAACGGCAGTATGAAGCAGTGAATGAAGTCAACAAATTATATAAAATGGAGGTGGTTGAATATATGTGGGTGATGAGAAGTTTGATTATTGGCTTTAAATCTGTACAAGTATCTAATTGAACTGTCACCACATGGTCATTGAAGATGGCAAAGTTCGACACAGTGATGTCGTAAATGTCAACTAGCAGATCGTGTTGTTTTTATTTTAATAAACATTTGCTGCTTTTTCGCAAAAATGTCTTAATGGGATCTTAATGGTGTGGAGAGGGTTGGGCTGACGGTTTGCATTGTTTTTCACTTCAGGCTCTGCTGTGTGGCAGTTACTGGCTTCTTTCCTGAAATTGCCCATTTCTGGGACGCACTGCATTGTGGGAGCCACCATTGGCTATTCATTGGTGGCTAAAGGTCAACAGGGAGTCAAATGGTTTGAGCTTCTCCGAATTGGTGAGTTTAAAAATTTCCATTTTTAATGGAGTTCTGGATGTTTAAGTATTTGTTTTTCTATATATTGTCTGCCTATATGTCATGTTTTTTGTAATTGATTAAATTAAATTGAGGGCTCTGTTTTGTCTTTTTTTTTTTTTTTTTGCAGTTGCGTCTTGGTTCCTCTCGCCTCTTCTCTCTGGCCTGATGTCTGCCATTCTCTTCTACTTTGTCCGAATATTTATCTTGCAGAAGGTAAGGAAGCATTATTTTTCTTTGAGTCACACTGAGCGTAACAGAGCTTAAGGGTAGAAACCTCACAAGCCTATTGTAGCCAGAGAGAAAGTAGTTTCTTTCTCTTGATAGAATAGGGACTACACTTTCCTTTATGTCTGTGTCTTGATTGTGATGCCAAGATTTTACCAACACGCCCTCATTTTAACCAAGTGTCATAACCTGATATGATAATGGCTATGCTTTGTCTTATTGTGGAACCGGGTGTTTCTTTTTTTGCATCTGTAGAAGGACCCGGTGCCCAATGGGCTGAAAGCCTTACCTGTCTTCTATGCCGTTACTATGGGAATCAACCTGTTCTCCATCATGTTTACTGGTGCACCGAGTGAGTATCATTCTCCTATAGTCTTTCACCTAAGCAGCCTGTGTTGGTAAATAACGTTCCTCTGGCTCAGGCCAGGTTCTTAAGCGTTAACACTTAAGTGTCTAACCAGTGGGCACTGGGGGAAGCTCAGTGCAGCGCAGATGAGATGGACTTGTGGTGATTGAATTCTTGACCTCTGTATCAGCCTTTTCTGCCCTTTTTGAACACAGAGGAAAGAAAAAAAATCAATGGAGTAGAGTTGTCATCCATCAAACAGAGTCTTCATCAGTTCAGTAATAGCTGTGTTTAAGCACCACTTTTGAGTGCTATTGGCTGTGCTTTTTTTTTTTTTTATTAAGAAATTTTTTTTTTTTGTATTACACATTGAGAACCTTATTAAATGAGCACTTTTTTGCTCCTTTTTGTTTTCTTCTACCTACAGGGCTCAGCAATTCAAGAAGTCACCTGGCCTGGGCCGTATATGAAGGCTACAGGCCAGAGATACGCACATAGGAGTGTGTACATGTATGCACTCTCAATAGGCATGGAATGGTTCATCATATGCATATAGCATAACAAACAACACTAGGCCCACACATTCACTCAGTATAAGGGCTAGGTATGTTAACCTACCCGTGACATCACGAGATCATGCCTTTATACTACTTAGGACATCTATAAAACACATTTGTTCAGTGCTTTTAAGAAAAAGCAGATATACTAACATACTGTAGATACATTTGAATGTTGGTAGACCAAGATTATGGTTCATGTATCTTAGAAAGATAAAGTTACAAAATGACCAATGACTTAAATCAAAGTGTCAACCTAATTATGTTGGTCTACCCGCAATTGTTTGCACTTTAATATGACCATTATCATAATTAGTATTTGCTGCTAGCAAATAGATTCTGAAAGTAGCTGCTCTATCCTCTCATTCACAAATTATAAAACCAACCCACCGCCCATTTCCTGCTACATTGCTTGTTATCCACAGTAATCAGCCGATAGGGAAAAGCTGTTAAGCCTGTTTATATTCAAATAAGTCTTTTTCATGCACATGTACACACACACACACACACCTTGGATAAAATATATTCTCCATATGCCTATGGGACTCACAGTCTTGGGCCCTAGTAGTTGCCCATAATGGAACCAGATTAACCTGAGGATTAGCCCTGTGCTTTGGCTGCACACTGTGACTTCGCCATTTTATCTGCTTTGGGATTAGTTTCAGGAGCAGTAAAGCAGAGCAGTTGATGGATCTACTTGACCCCTCCCTTCTCCTCCTCTACAAATGGCCTCCAGGCACTTTTCACTTGGGTGCAGCCTAATCGTTCTAAGAAGTGTCCTGTACTCCCACATCTCAAGAGCTACTTCAGGGCATTGGTTAGTTCAAGCCTGCTCCTGGACATCTGCCCTGCACAGTTTAGTTATGCCCAGAGTCTGCTATATTCTATTGAACCAGCCACAGCCTTCTCAGTTAGGTTGCCTATAAAGGAACAGTAAAAGTGGACAATGTATGGGTGAAAATCAGGCTTTAGGGCTGCTCTCATCACAGTCTGGCTATGCATTTATTGCTTGAATCAGAAATCCTAAGCAAGTAACTGTTGCAGTGCAGACATAAATTATTTTCCAGTATTAGCCTTGTAGGTCCTGGATCAGCTTCATCATTTTGAATAAACTTCAATGTCTCAGTTACACACAGGATGAGCAGAGTTATTTTCTGTGAATTATAAACAACGACTTATTTATTTAGATGTGTTAAATCTGAAAATATTATTCAGATGCATCAACGTATTGAATTGCCATGTAGCTCCTTGTGAAAGCCTGACTGTTGTTTATCTAATTAGCAGAGCCAGGTGTATTGGATCAGGCCAGGCAAGCTAATGTGGCTGTATTGTGAAGAATGAACTAGAAGGTTGTTAAAGTTAAGTTCAAATGCATGGCTAAACAGCAAGACTGTGGTAGCCTTTACTACAAGGAATGCTGCGTGCCAGGAGTTATTTGACTGCTCTTTCTGAGCTTAAAATGGTTGCACTTTCAGACAGACTATAAAAACTTTTGCCTTATAAACAGTGTTTCCTTACTGTGGTAGGCCTGTCCCATTTCTCTGAGCTCCCCTCCCTGTTCTGGGTTTATTTTAACAATCAAGTGTGGAAAAACAGGATTGGTGCTGTGAAATACTGTATAAAGTAAGACCTCAGTGGAGCAGCTTTGACGTACTGTACTCTGGTTTTAGGTGAAAGACATGTAAAGGCTAGTTACCGTCAAGTCATGGGTATAGTTACTAAAGCCCTCTTGAATTTACTGCCATTCAACACATTTGTAAATCATGTGAGCTCTGCCAAAAAATATCCCCACCCCTCTGAGTGTATGAGTAAGCCCTGCTGCCTGGACATACTATTCATTTATGTTTAAGTAGAAGACCCATAGCTTATGTTAACCTTGTTTTGTTTGGACAGATACATACATAATAGCCTGCTTAGTAGTTTAACAAGCGCATTTCCTGGTAGGTATGACAAACAGCATTTTATACATTATAACATTATAACAATGTAATGTATTTTGATCATAAAGATGATCAGCTTTAATGCTCCCACAGTCAGAATTCCTCCCCCTGTGTGCTTTAGCAGGAATGCTAATTTTCTAGTCTGATTCCCCTTTAGAATGACAGTGTGCCACACTGAGGCTCCAAAGTAAACAGAAAAGCAAGTTGATTGACCTCATGGTCTGTTGGCATGTTTTATTTGCTGTACTCTACCACTGAATAGGACCATGTGGTAACCAAGCTCTATGTCACAAACATGTCAGTTTATCAAGACCAAAGCAATATAAAATGTGATAATGTCATATCAACAGAAGTGAGCTGTGGTGTCACATCGGGTTATACTTCAGAGCTGAAGCAGGGCAGGAATCAAAGCTCATTTAACCCTTGAATCTAGTTTTTGTAGTATACATGCTGGGTGTGTCATTCTTTAAGCCACATCAAAGAACCACAAAGGGTTAGGCTGATAAATGACCAAGTCATAACTGTCGGAGCCCAGAATTTTAGTTTGGTTTTCAGATAAGGTATTGTGTGCTGTAGGTGTTTCCTAGGAATTTGATGCCCAGAACTACCCATATTTTTACAAATATTACTTTTAAGAATCCAAACAAGCTATTAGTAAAATCTGAATGGATCACTTCAGATCATTTCTCTTCTCTGTCTGGATTTTTAAAGAATAAGAGAGAGAAACCACTCAACTTTTACATTACTTTTAATTCTCTCTTGTGTAGCTGCTTCTAGATTTACAAAAGCTAATTCTAAGCCTCTGTAGTTTGCCATGGAACAACCAGACTAAATTAACAGGTTATGTTTTACTTCCTGTGATATCAAATCACATATTGCCTATCCGAGCTTTTGGCCACACCTAATAAGATTAGAAATGCCTTTGCAAACAACATGTGCCTGTTCATATATAGAAATGTTCATTTATAAACATTCTTGCACACCTTGTGACTGAGCCCATGACATGTAACTTTAAACGTTGCACTGCAAACAGTTTAACCACGTGATGCTGACTGTAACCACCCAGACAACATTACTAGTCTTACCGCCCTGAATTACAAAACAGTCATCAAATTGTCACCACTGTGAAGAATGGCACTTTGCTGTCAGTGGAAAAACACGTCCCTGTTATTGTGTATGGGTTAGCGGGGGTTTATAGATGGGCGGTCAGGCGCAGGAAGTGGAATTTAAGTTGGGCTGCAATCTACTCTTTCACTCATCCCACACTGTGCCTTCAGTCTGGACTAGCCTCTTTTGTTTTGGGGACTGTTTGTTCAGAGGTGTTGCGTAGCTCCACACATGTTTTGCATAAACCCCATAGTAAACACCAAAACCTGACCAATATATTGTTTTGGTGATAATGTCCCATGAATTATAGGGGCTAAAGAGGTAAAATTTTATATTTAAGAATTTTTCTAATTGGGGCTTGAATCAATCTTCCATTCTTTGGTTAGTTTGTGGTTAGAGAATTGGGTTGTAATACTGAAATACTCTGTCCTATATAAAAAAAATTTCATCATGGGTATACCTCAACTAAGACACAAAATGAGAAAAAATCCATAAAATCACATTGTCTGATTTTTAAAGAATTTATTTGCAAATAATGGTGGAAAATAAGTATTTGGTCAATTACAAAAGTTCATCTCAATGCTTTGTTTTATACCCTTTTTTGGCAATGACAGTGGTCAAACGTTTTCTGTAAGTCTTCATAAGGTTTTCACACACTGTTGCTGGTATTTTGGCCCATTCGTCCATGCAGATCTCCTCTAGAGCAGTGATGTTTTGGGGCTGTCGCTGGGCAACACGACTTTCAACTCCCTCTAAAGGTTTTGAGATCTGGAGACTGGCTAGACCACTCCAGGACCTTGAAATGCTTCTTATGAAGCCACTCCTCTGTTGCCTGGGCGCTGTGTTTGGGATCACTGTTGTGCTGAAAGACCCAGCCATGTTTCATCTTCAGTGCCCTTGCTGATGAAAGAAGGTTTTCACTCAAAATCTGATGATACATGGCCCCATTCATTCTTTGCTTTACACAGATCAGTTGCTCTGGTCCCTTTGCAGAAAAACAACCCCAAAGCATGATGTTTCCACCCCCATGCTTTACTGTAGGTATGGTGTTCTTTGGATGCAACTCAGCATTCTTTCTCCTCCAAACACGACGAGTAGAGTTTTTACCAAAAAGTTCTA
>JBBPCW010000034.1:94053-105540 GCA_037974425.1 Phenacogrammus interruptus
CAGAAATCTTGCTTGTTTGTAGGTGACCAAATACTTATTTTCCACCATAATTTGCAAATAAATTCTTTAAAAATCAGTGTGATTTCCAGGATTTTTATTTCTTAGTTTTGTTTCATATTTGAGGTATACCTATGGTGAAAATTACAAATTACAAAATCTCCCAATTTTAAGTGGGAGAACTTGCACAATTGGTGGCTGACTAAATACTTTTTTTGCCCCACTGTATATTAGCATGTTCAGTTGTCACATTTGTTAAACTTTTTAGTTCAGTTTTAACTGCACAAAATTATGTTGAGATTAATGAAACATTTTAGCTCTTTAAAATTAGAATGGTCAATTTTCATCAGAACACATGAAACCTGCTGAGGCTGCTGGACAGACAGCCTCCTTGTGAAAGTGGAGATGGCCTAGACTAACAAATGGACTTTAGAAGTTGCCCCTTTTAGCACGCCATATTTTTTTTGGGGCACCCACTGTTGCCACTCTGGTTTACACCACTGTCCAAAAGCCACACCTGTCTAGTTCTTTCTAGTGAGCACTGACTCATGCCTGTGAAAGAGGGGAAGCGGGTAGGGGGGAGCAAAGCACTCTTCTCGCCATTGAAAAATGCGTCACCGCCTCCCCTTTTCCTCCCCTCCCCGAGAGTTGCATAACTGGAGCACGTTGCAGCAGCGTGGCATGCACTCCTACTGCAGTGTACTGCAGGAGCATGTGAGCGTGGGTGTGAGTCAGCGCAGGAAGAGTGTAACCGCCTCCTTCTGCCCACTTTTCTCTCACCTCTGCCAGGTTGTTTTCCCTGCTTTTGGGTTCAGTTTGCTTTTTCACACCCTGAACCACAATCTCTACATTTCTTCTTAATTCAGTTACATTTCTTTGTCCTACATCTAAATGAGAATTTATTACAATAAGTTTTCTTAACTGTTAACTTTTAATTCTCTTCTGTCTTCTAGTTTTTTAACTCTTTATTTTGCCTTCTTACTGCTACCGTTTAGAAAAAAGAAAAAGAAAAAAAGACTGTTTCTCCATCCCTCTCTCACATTCTGCCTCTGCTTGACATAAGTTTCTTTTGGCCCTGGTCTTGTCCTAAATATTTCCACTACCGCCTCCTCTTTCCTCCTTTATTTTTTCTTCGACCACTTTGCTGACTTGTTTTCTGTCAACACATTGCGGTGTTGGTGGTTGTGGTCCCCAGAGGGGGAGTCTGTCTGTCTAATGGCAGTCTTCTGTGCCAGCATTCATCCCTCAGTATGCTGGTCACATTTCCCTTCCACATTTTCTGCAGTCTTGGCACTGCAGTGGCCTCTCTCCCTATTTGTGGTCACACTTTATCTTTTCTCATTTGGTACATTTTATACTTTCCTTTTTGTACCTCCCTGATTACTTGGGAGGGGGAGGGGGAGACTGCAGGGAACTGTGACCCTGCACAGAAGCCTTTTAAGGCATATGTCCTTGGTGCACATTTGTGATGGTGGTCAGTTGTGTGCACCGGGGTGTCATGTCCCTGCTGTTCACATTTTCCTGTCACTTCAACTCTTATGTAAACGCCCAGACCAGATGTGCACCTGCATTCCATACCTAATTGACACATTTGCCACTTGGTTGCAGATGGTTGCTACAACATTGATACTATTTGGCTGTTTTTAGTCTTTTGGGCTTTTCGCTGTTAGTACTTGCGATGCCTCACTTTGAATTATTTAATCAAAAACATTTTTAAGGTTAACTAATGAAGCTGGTCAATGAATGCCTCACTTTTAGAAATAGAAAAAAATACCTTTTTACTGCAAGAGAAATTGGTAGAGATCACTGGTGATTCAGTATTTTAGTACAATAAAGGAGTTTCATAAAAAAAATTTTTATTTTGAATTGACAATAGATTCAGCAGTTTGGCCTAAACTTTTACCATTACTGCAGAATTTTTGCCCAGTTTTAATCTTTCATTTTTGCTTTTCCTGGACACCTTTTCAATCCCAGTGTTTCTCTTTTTTTTTCCACCATTAATAATAGTCAGGAGTGCGTGCCTGTTCCATTTTTCCATTTAGGATCTGTAATGGTAGCGCATGCTGCCTCTTGTCTCAAAACCACCTTTCCTCTCTTCCCCCTGGTTTCTGTCCATTTCCCCTGCCTGTGCCTCCTCTACTGTGGGCACTTGGGTCTGCAGTGCTGGGATTTGATAAACTGCCCTGGTGGGGAGTCCTCCTCATCTCCATTGGATGCGCCATCATCACTGGCATCATTGTCTGGTTTGCTGTTTGCCCGTGCCTCAAGAAGAAGATTGAACGTAAGTAACCCATTTAAGCTTTATGTTGAATATGGTTTGCTTGATTTCTAAACCACAACACAAGATGCTTATATCTAATTAAACTGATATATTTTAGTTCTTTTAAAACATTTAAAAAATCTATTTACTAAGGCAATTCTTGGCACCTTGTTAGAACAAATGTTAAATGTAAAAATTACTCATTAAATATCACTTTTTGCTTAACTGATCTTGGAGCAATTCTGGAACTGTGTGGCAAAAAAGATACTCAAATGTCATGGAGACTGCCACGTAGCAGACCTTAATTATATTTCCACTAGATTTGGTGAAGATTAAAATGAGTCAGATTACCTTGAAACAGCACAATAAAACAGTTGCATCATATTCACCTGACTTCACCGTGGGTTATGTGCATATCCTCCTGTGAACTTATTTGAACAAAGCATGTTGACAGTGGCCAATCCTTTTCGGTTAAATTAGTTCCAAGAAGTTTTGACTTGTAGTCATCTGTTGGAAGTGACGTGCCAATTTGACTGTTGTCCTCACCTGTTCTCCAAATGCACCCAAGTCACATGATGACCTTAAAAGCCTGGATTTAAACTTGTCAGGGCTGAGTTAAAAAGACATTGTCTATTGAACATAGAGAAACCCCACCTTTAGATTAAGTGCAGATTAAGTGTCCAGTTGTTGGAATGGATAGCTCTTGCGCTTCCTAATAATGAGTCCTGTTGGTTTGACCGTCTGGACAGTCTGTCTAGTGCAGTCTAAGGCCGTACAGGACTGGGGCAGTAATGTAATTGGGTCGAAGTTATCCAGTAATTGGTCTTTTGCCTTTTGAACTAGAATAGCTCTTGACTGTCAGACACTGCTTTCTGAGGTAAAGGGTTTAACCTAGACTTGAGCCATATATTTAGCAACAGGCAACGATGAATCACATGCCATTAGTGAGGGATGGTGCTACTGTATTACTGTACTCAATGTGCATTTGCTACTAGCCATGCACCGAAAATTTTCGCACAAAAATGGCAAAAAAGTGTTTCCTCGTTTTCAGTTTCAGCCACAAAAAATCAATTTTCATGCACACACACAAACGATATATGTGTGTTTTTATTATTTTTTTATAAGTTACACAGAACTATATATGTATCAGTATATATCAGAACAGTAATTGAAAACCCCACAAGCAATTTGACATCCTGTGGATTCAGGATGATGGCCATAGGTTATGTCAGCTAGTTCGACCGGCCTTGAAAATGGGTTAAGATAACACTGAAAGTAAATATACTCCAGGGGGACTGCTGGAGGGTCAGAGTCACTTTGTAGAAAAATCTATTCGTGCTAATATGTGACCTGTAGAGTAAAGTTTGATCTGCTTTGTGTGTGTTTGTACTGCACCTCCATGACATGTGACTATTCAACCATAATGTAATGTAGACATGTCTTTAATGTCCCATTTCAGTGCTACCTAATTTTGAATGAACAGTTACATGGATTCCTTGTTCTGACAAGTCTGTGTCTGTCAAGCCATATTTTATCAGCTAAATATCAAGCTAAATATCAGCTAATAAGCAAAGTGGAAAATGCTTTACTGCACAATCTTCTGACAGTGTGCCATTACAATGACACTTTATTATACTGCTTGTAAAAATGCAGTTTCCTCTGTTCTCATGTTATGGTTTTGGGAAATTGTGCCACTCTATTACCAGATTTCAGTACTGGAATCCTTTTGACATCTGTATGCAGTTGCAATAAGCTCATGATAATGTTTGTTCTTTTAAGCGTACCTGTAATTTAGCAACATATTCAATTCCCCTGTGGACTACCATGCTGACAACACCTCAGCTATCTGTTTTCCGGTTACTCCACCATCCCCTGAATGCCTGCATGTTTGGACAGGAATGTGCTGTTATTTATTTATTTTAATTTCTGTTCTAGGTGAAGTCAAGTCTTCCAGCCCCTCTGAGAGCCCCCTTATGGAGAAAAGAGAGGTGACTGAAGCGCACATTCCAATCCTCAAAACGGTTCCTGAGGAGTCTGCATCCACACAGACCTCAAATACCCCTCAACCAGCACCCTTTTCTGAGGAGCGTAGGGTTACCTTTGACATCGGGGACTCGGATGAGGCTGAAACAAAAGAGACCGAGACCAGCACCGGTAATTCTGAGTCCTTAGGGAGCTGAGGAAGCACTTGGTGTTGTCTTACAGTTCTAAATTTGGTCTTGTGTAATAAAATGCTGTTGAATTTCAGCACACTTCTGAAGTACTTACCAATTCTGATATACAATGCTTTTATTATAACATGGATGGTATATTGTCAACAGTGATCTGAAAGTTCATAATGGGGGGGGGGGATATTTGACAGGTTGCATACAGTGCGTAATATAAACGTTGTGTCTTGTTTGTAGTTTAAGTATTAAAACAACTTTTATTAATTTTTTTCAGCAACTCCAAAGGCAGTTCATGTACAGTTTAGCACTGGACCGACACACATACCCAGCAATGGCTACAGCCAGTACCACACAGTCCACAAAGATTCTGGCCTCTATAAGGACCTCCTCCACAAACTTCACCTGGCTAAGGTGGGCGATTGCATGGGTGAAGGTAGTGACCGGCCCATCCGCCGAAATAACAGCTACACCTCGTACACCATGGCTATTATTGGGTTGCACGGTGAATTCAAACCCCGTGACTCAGACTTCCGGGCCTCTGATGATGTAGACAAGGAAAAGGCAGGCATGCAAGAACGGAAGAGGATTCGCATGGACAGCTACACAAGTTACTGCAATGCTGTGGCTGAGCATGGCACCCCTGATGGCCTCGGAGAGGGGGAGAGAGAGGTGACTTTGGAGGTGGGTGAAGAAGACCGGGAGAGCAGTCGGAGCTCACTGGAAGAGGACAGAGCTGAGGCAGATAAGCCGGAAGTTTCCATTCTCTTCCAGTTCTTGCAGATTCTTACTGCTTGCTTTGGCTCTTTCGCTCACGGTGGAAATGATGTCAGGTACGATGAAATGGTGAAATGTTTTTCATTTCTGTGGTCAGATTGTTTTTGTTTGTATTTAAAGCTCATGTCAAATGTCTGAGATCACAAACTGGTTTGTCTCAAAAGTTCTGTTGCAGAACTTTTCTGTTTCTGGTGCCCCATACTCCCAACAAATATGCACCAAAAATTTGTATATAGCTTTTCAGTGGGCCAGATGCATTGACATTTGTTGAGAACACAGTGTAACAGAGATTTAAGGAAAGACTGCATTCCATGTTGCCATTCAAGGGCAAATGACAGGCTATCCAGTTTGTGTGGTTAATTGTAGTTCTTTAGGGGACTGTTACATATTTACAGGCCATATCTGACCAAGTCTTGAGTTATCCTTTGTTTCCTTACTGCAGTAATGCAATTGGTCCACTGGTGGCGCTGTGGCTGGTCTATCAGAGTGGATCTGTGGAGTCTGACGAACGAATTCCTATCTGGCTGTTGCTGTATGGAGGTGTGGGTATCTGCGCTGGGCTTTGGGTATGGGGCCGTAGAGTCATCCAGACCATGGGCAAGGACCTGACCCCCATCACTCCGTCAAGGTATGTGTGGTTTTGTGTCTTCTATCTATTTTGAGCCTCTGTCATATTTTTGCAACAGAGACACATGAAAGCACTGGAGTCTGGAATGGACTACCAGAGAAGCAGGCATTTAACTGGTTGAAACATGAATCAAAGTGCCTGTAAGACTCAGTGGCTGTATTACAGGAAGTTCTGCCTCTCGAAAAGCCAGGAAAAATCTCTTTTTTGGCTGTGAACGCTTACATACAAGTCAGAATTCTGAAGGATGTTTTCATTCTTGCACTTTTTAGATACAGTACTGTGGAATGTCTCGAGTCACCCCTCATGTCTGTAGTTTGCTTTGAACCACCTTGTTGGTGAAAGAAATGGGAACATCTTTTTTCACTGCATCAGATTTTAAGTTAGATGTGCTTTGTTAAACATTCCTCTGGACATCTATTCTTTGGGGACTGGACAGAAAAGAGCCTTTGAAAGTCCATTAGGAAGCCTAGAGAACAGTTCAAGACTACATTAAGAATAAATGAAAGTCTAGCTCTTTAGAAACAAAATTTGAAAAAATGAGAGGGTGGCTCTCATTGTAGCTTGACTTTCAGTTTTGTTTACAGGCCTTTAAATAAGGAGCCTGATCCTGTAAAACAGGAAGTTACTGCCCAGGCTTGTTGACAAATGGTAGCCGAGCAGACAGACTTATGACTATATTTATTTGACTTTTTCGTTACAGTGGGTTCAGCATTGAGCTGGCCTCTGCTGTCACTGTGGTTGTTGCCTCCAACATTGGTCTTCCTGTCTCCACCACCCACTGCAAGGTGAGCAAATGGCCAGACAGGGCCTACACTATTCAGAACTGAGCTAATGCAAAACAGGCCAATGACCAGACCAGTTTGAGTGGGGTGGATAACTACCAATTAGAGAATTGGTGGTGCATGCTGATATATACTCATTTTAGCCATTTTTAATTATATGGTTTTATTTGTGCAATCACATGACTTTATTGCCTTGTCTTTTAAAACCAGTAAAACTTCTTTAACAAATGTTAACAAATGTGCTTTGAACTGTTGAGAACTTTACCCCTTATTGTTAGAGGTGGTAAAGATTAACATTATTAAGATGTAATTCTAGGTTACCCTTTTGGTCTGTTTATAAAATCTTTTGACAGTGTACAACTGGGTTTAAAAAGTTAGTTTTTTCCTTCGCTTCAGTGCATTCGACTTGGATCATCAATAGTGTACGACAGCGCACCGTAAATGGCAGTGGTGTAATTGCCCTGTTTTTGTTCTCAGGTGGGTTCTGTTGTTGCTGTCGGCTGGATGCGCTCCCGGAAGGCTGTAGACTGGCGTTTGTTCAGGAACATTTTCATGGCCTGGTTTGTGACTGTGCCCATCTCTGGTCTCATCAGCGCCGCCATCATGGCTCTCTTCACCTTTGTTATCTTTGCGTGAAACCTCCAGTGTTCAGCGTCTCCTATGACCTCTGCCATCTGCAGCTAAGAAACACAAGGGAGGTGGATGCTAGGTGCTGTTCAGCCCTCTTTTGCTGCCTCGCTATGTCTTTATTATTAATAAATGTTTGTTTTTTGCTTTACTTTTGCACCCCAAACTGTAATGGGGTCTGTTGTTTAAGAGCTAGAGCCTGTGTTTCTTGGCTTGTAGCATTTTTTTAGCCTGCAGTTCTTGCGTGCATACTCTGCACCAGGTCATATGCCTTGGTAACAGGTTTCTTTTCATTTTCTTTTGACTAGATGAATTGTTGCCATCTAAATATACTCACCTCTTTGTAAATAGGTAAGGAAAAAAAGAAGAGAAAAAAATGTTTTCTTTTATTTTTATGTAATTATGTACATATAACTCTTCCAGTTTTTTAGGTGACAAAAAAAGAACAATTACAGTGCAGTATTAGCCTTGTTCTGAGAGGTGTTTCTACACTCTGTACATTAATACCATTCACTGAGTATTTGGTTGCAAACGAGGTTACCCATGACCATTTTTCTTTTTTCTATCTTAAAATGAGAAAGTTGAGTGGGAAAATGTTAGGATGTTTATATTCTTTTGTAACTGGTTTAAGTGGTCCTGCCCTTACCTCAAATAGTTCTTTAGATGTGACAGCCAAAAGTGGAGCCTTATGACTGATCTTGAGATCTGGCTTTTCAGAAACCTGTTCACAAAGCCCTCCTTAATGCTGGTGAAATCAGCTTGGGCTCTCCTCCCTCGTTATTATATTCTAAGGTACACTACACTACAAAAGGCCAGTATGCTGGTTTGTTTTCAGCTAATTTTGATGGTTTCCCCACTTCATCCATGGTGTCTGGGACCTCTACCGTTTACCATCTTTTTTCCCCCCCTGTTTTTCTTTTCCTCTGAGGTTGAGGTCATTCCTTTGCTTTGCATGTGCAGCACCTCCATGTGCACAGAGACCAGTGCAGTGTTGTACTGTTAAGTAATTACTATGTTTGACCATGCTTGGCTTAATGAAATGGCCCCTGATTGTTTTCAGTATACAATAGATCACCATTTATGGATTATGTACCATTTGTTGAATGCAAAGTGTCACTAAGACGCCAAGCTCATTTGTCTTGAAGTTGTTCATTCTGATTTTTAATTTATTGGCTAAATCTGTAACTTGGCATGCGTTTACGTTTTGCATGAGCCTCGACAGTGTAGCTGGTTTCAGGATTGGATCACCCATAAGTGCAGAATGAATGGTGGACCAGTTACTTTCTTTCACTATTTGCATTTTTTTTTTGGGAGGGGGGGTTTTTCCATCAAGGCAGGATGCTTTTAACATTTTCAACAAATGACTTTAATTCATAGCAGCCCTTTAAAATACAGCACTAGACAGTGAGTGGTGCAAGTGGAAAGTGACAAATTCCTTTTTGGGAATATTTTGGGGGTTTTTTTGTTTAAATTTTTTGCTGTGTGGCAATTGCTGTGACTACAGGACCAGTATCTCAGACACTTGTTGAACAGACCTTTCTGATTAATCAAAAGAATGCTGGAAACGAGATCTTAAGATTTTTTTTTTTCCTGTGAAACTTGAGCACGTTTGATCAGCTGCATCATGCTTTGCTCCAGCCTGTTAAACCCTGATGTTTCTGCTGCCTGCTGTAGATCAGTGTTGAACATCTCCAGGTCTGTAGCATCGCCTGTCCTGCAGTTTTGTGTTTCAGCCAACCTGGGAGACTGATCTATAATCAGTCTTTGTGATTGTAATTAAGAGGATGTGAGAACAGCACTCTCCAGAAGCACTTGGTTCAGTAGTGGAAGTGAAGTTCTGCATTGCAGGTGAACTGCAGGACTGCGGGTTGTTGGCTCTGCTGTAGGATGTGATGTACATTTAGAGCACACAGGGTTGCGCGTGTTGGCACCTCCAACAGAGTGAATAATTTGGTTAAGGATTCTTTTTTTTTTTTTTTAGGAAATATACCACACATCTTTGTCCTAAAAGTGAACATGATCTAGTGCCTACCAATAAGCATGAGCAAATTGTGAATAATGCTAAGCTGTTGGGTATTGGCTTTCATTTCTTTTTGGCAATGGTAGCAGGTTTAATTTTCATGGTAATTCACATTTTCCTGAAACTGGACAGCAGCTCCTTTGTTTATCAGGCGCCCTCCTATGGACAGCTGTGGGTTTTGCAGTTGCTTTTGCTGCACCGTTGGCGAGCGGATACTTGCAGACCCTTATCTAGACCTTTAGAGTTGCTGTAGTTGCCTTACTTTTTATTTTATTTTATTTTTTTTTAGGTACCAAAGAAAAACATTGGTGTGTATATTCTAAACATATACTTCATTGTCCACACTGGACTGGACATTGGTGAGGGGGAAATGAAAAAAGAAATAAATACATGCTTCTTTGGGGGGAAGTTGCTGCGTTTGTCTTTATTCACTCATGATTTTATTTTTTGCACATCAGACATCAATAATCACACACAGTGCAGCTGTGGTATTAAATTAATTTATTTAGAACAGTGTGTTACTCCTGTGCTTCTATAGCAGGTAGTTGAACCCTGTAGTGTAGGTGCTCTTCTTAATACACAGCGTCTCCTGGCTCATTCCTCTGAAGCTGTGGATAAACGGTTTTGCTTCATTAGTGACGTCTGGCATTTGTGAAGCCCCTATCTTTATGTGAAGCATCACCTAGGTTGATCCACCTGAGATGGCAGCAGATGCTCTTAAGTCTGCCAAGAGACAGGTTGGCATTTTAAGCCAGGCTTGTGTTCATGCTCGCCAAGCTGCGGACGTGACGATGCATCTCGGGTCCAAAAATAATCCGGGACAAAGCAGACGAGATAAATCAAGGCGAGCGGCGCAGCTGGGGCCGCGTGATTGCGCTGGCCTGGATATAATGGCCCAGATTCGCTGCAATAACACACTTTACAGCCCAATAAACACTGCTTTTTTTAAAAGCCTAGAGCCAAAGAATCAAAGAGCTGGCGCTGTAATGGCTTATTTAAATCTTGTTGCTTCTGCAAACCTCTGGAAAACACTTTTGTTTGTGTGACAAAGGGTGAATCATTTAAAAAAAAAAAAAAATGGTACTGAGGTCAAATTCAGTGTTTGTGTAACTTTTCCAGTGCCAGAGTCAGACAACGATGAAGTCTGTTAGATTATCAGACAACTCAGACGAGTATGTTTTCATCAAGCTCCATCCATATGGATCCATCCTTTATTTGAATGGTTTAACTCAACCTGGGTGCTGGAGTCTATCCCAACACAGAGAAGCCTCCATCTCACCTCAGATCATGAAGTATAATGAGGGAAATAATCTGCAGACTTTGCTTTGATTCATCTGAAGTGATGAAATTTCGTGTAGTTATATATCACGCGTATGAGTGTAGTTGAACGCAATATATAATTTTCAATACTTGATGCATAATCAAATCAGGATCACTAGTCCCATTTAACCAAAAGCTTCTGGTAAATTATGCAGTAAGTCATTCAGAGTTGGTCTGGTGTGAAAAGGGGAATGGATCCAGACGTCTGCTTCTAAAACCTCCCTCAAAGTTATTGCATGAAATGGTTATAGTTGCAGCGCCTGACACCTAAAAGTTCTGAGAGGCTTTTGGTTCTAAAACTAAACTCATTCATGGTGGAGGGATACATGCAGGGCGTGCGTGTAAGCAAGTGATCAAAGAAAAGATTTAGTTCAGATTCACTATTTTACCACCATCAGCATTCGCATAAACACTCAGAGACATGTGGAGCTTCACTGGTTGTTATAGATGAAATGTAAGTAAACGTCGGGAGATTTTTAATTTAGAGCATTCACCATGAAATGTTCTCACAACTGCTATACGTTTATATAAAAAATGGTTTTAGTATAACACCAATCTGATGTATCTGAAAGCTTCCAGAGGGATCAAGAGTGTTGGATTATGGCTGAAGCTGGTCTGGACAGCCCTTCTTTAATCTACAGCCTTACCTCCTTCTTCTTGAGCTGCATCCTCAGCGTCCTCATCTGTAAAAACAAACATCACACAACCCTTTCAGCTCTCTAATGAATGCAGAAATATTCAAAATGTGTATGTGGTTTCAGCGTATGAAAGATGATCAACACTGACATATCATTCAAAAACTGACCAGTTATGGCCTACATAGATCTACAAGTATAATCTAACCTACAGTAAACAGTCCCACAGGTATAACGTAACCTGCAGTAAACAGTCCTACAGGTATAATCTAACCT
>JBBPCW010000034.1:109982-130132 GCA_037974425.1 Phenacogrammus interruptus
AACTGCGAGAGGTTTAAAACTTGTAAGGATACCCAGAAGCAGGAAATAATTCTGTAGCTCCATGCAGTTCCTCTGGTTTGTGCCTAGTTGGTCGGGTTCATCCTACAGCAAGATAGTGACCCAAAACATAAGTCCAAACTCTGCCAGAACTACCTTAGAAGAAAGAAAAAGGAGGTGAGCTGGAAAACATGGAGTGGCCAGAAATCTCCAGACTTAAACCCCACCAGGTTCAGGCGTCCCATTACTTTTATATGGACAAAGGTATTGGGACACCTGACCATTACACCAACAGAGACTTCAATGACACTGCATTCAGATACACAGACTTTCATATGGAGTTGGTTGGTTCTGTCCACACACTGTGGACTCTGAGGGTAACTTGTTTTTCTATAACAAACCAAACGAAACGTGAATGGCCTGCAGTGGCAAATAGCTTTGGTTTTATATTTGATTTAATTACATTAATGTTTAAATTGAGATTTACAAGAAATATTTGACCTGTAGCTGTTTAACAGGGAACAGTGCTGTTAAACAAACCTTTATTTGTGTATTTATCAGATATTAAAGCCAGGACCTCCTAGTGATAGTATATGACAGTTTTCCTGCCTTAAGCTTATTATTGGACCATTGGCTGTCTTCAATGACTTTATATTTGTTCAATTCAAATTCAGACAGCTTTCAGGCTGAGATGATTTAGGAATCTGAAAGATACACATAGATACATAATGCTTGCTTAAGCTGTGACTTCAGAAACATGCGGTACTGGGATCAAACCCAAGTCTTCAGTTTTATGTCTTGCACTTCATCTGAAAGTTGAATATCCAAAACATAAGCTGAGCCTCTGGCCTAGCTCTGTAGCTCAAAGTTTATGCTTTGGTCTCAAAAACAGAAGCTTGTGGGATCAAACCTGAGTCTCTAACTTTATGTCTTGCACGTCACACTTCATCTGAATGTCATATAACTTAAATAAGATAGACCATTTGTCAAGCTGAGTAGCTCATTGGCTTTAGATGTGCTTTTGAGATTGGAAGGTTGTAGGATCTAGTGTTTTACTTTTAATGTCTTGTATGTCACACTTCATCTGAAAGTCAAATATCCAGAAATAAGTGGTTCATCCAGTCAGGCTCTATAGTCCACTGCTTTAAACTCCAAATTCAAGTCTAGAAGGTTGTGGGATCAAATCTGGCTTTTATGTCTTGCATGTCACATTTCATCTGAAAGTGAAATGCCAAAAAAAAAAATGGCACAATTGCTGTAGCTCAGTGGTAAGAGTACTGCTTCCCAGACCTGGAAGTAGTGGTCTCTAATCTGAGCCTTTAGCTTTATGTCTTGAACACCACACCTTATCTGAAAGTCAAATTCCCCCAAAAATAGGTCTGCTAGCCATGGGATCCTGTGGCTCAGTGGTAAGAGCAATGCTACCAAGGTTCAGGAGTCATGGGTTTGAATCCTGGGCACGGCTCTCCACAAACACCAATTCCACAGAAGGGGCAGGGGCAACTCTTTGGCTTCTTGTTGCTTTATGAGCTCTGAATAAGATCAGTGGTGGATGAGTTAAATATTACAGTGACTTTCATTAGAACAGCAACTTGGTTTCAGCTGGTGGATCGTCAGTGAGGTTCTGATTACTCCCATTTGTATTATGAACCTGTGATCAAAAGTGATGACGATTTACCTCAAAATCTCCCAAGTACACACACAGGCTATTCCAGTTTAGAGTAGAACTTATAGTTAAGCACTACTTGTTTTTTTTGTGGAACATATTTTATTCATTTCAGACGAGGCTGAAATCAATGCATAAAAGAATGGAACGCTTCATTTAATTGTATACATTCATTGTATAACCAATTAATTTTATTGTATAAATTCACATAAAAGGGGTCTTTGCTTGAAGCCTCAGAACTTTTCTGGCTTCCCCAAAAGAACCTTTCAGTCTACTGTTCTTTAGAGAACCACTTGTAAACGATGCAACAGTAAAGGTTAAAGAATCTCCATAAAGGATGTGTGAATAAACCTTAACCTAGTAAATGACTGTTATGTGAAGGTTCCTTAAAGCTTGAAAAGTTTCTTCACCCTCACATCTCATTTAGAAGCCTGTTTGGGTTTATTTAGTACCTACCATTCTTTACCAAAAACCCATTTCAACACAGTCAGGGCTTGATAACCAGCTGATTAGTTGGATCAGGTGAGTTGTAAGCAATGCTTGAAGCCATAGAACTTTTCTGGCTTCCCCAAAGAACCTTTCAGTCAGTTGTACTTGTGGGACTTCTTTTGCCAATCCTGGTCCTATTAGTGCCTCCCCTTCTTCACCAAACCCACCTCAACAAAGTAAGGGCTTGATAACCAGCTGATTAGTTGAATCACATGTGTTTGAAGCAGTGAAAATGCTCAGATGTGCAGGAACTGGAGAACACTGTTTGAATGTTGATACGTGTTGCACCGTGGTCCATCAAACTATGTACGGTTTCACACCTGCTGATGACAAAGTAACCTTGAACTGTTCTAGAGCAGTCTGGGGAGCTCAGCACTCCAGTGGACCAGATGACCCACCTGTCCCAGCTGTTATGTTCTTCTGAAGACCTTGTTTGGCTGGATCACATTAATTTGTGTTCTAGAAAGTGGATCTCCAGCAGGAGGGTTGATGACCACCTGGTGCTACAGCAGACCTGCTTCACTAGTTAATGAACAATTGAGGGGAAAGGGGTTTGTTAGAAGTGTGTTCAGGTCCTGCTCCTGCAGAGTGTTTTCACCTGATCCAACTAACCAGCTCCTTAAAACGCCCTTAGCCTGATTAAGTCCATTGCTTAAATAAAGAAAAGCACTTAAATAAGAAGGCCATGGCGACCAGGATTAGGAAACAACACCACAATCAGGAGAGCAGTAGTGCTTCAGGAGTAAGACTGAGAAGATTAAGATGTTCTAGTACAGTATTTCCTAACCTTGGTCCTGGTGACCACCCTGCCCTGCACGTTTGAGTTCTTTCGCGTTAAGAAACAACTTCAGCACAGATCCGGCTTGTTAAAAGCTGATGAGTTGGATCAGGTGTGTTGGGAGCAATGAAAACACCTCAGTGCGCAAAGCTGGAGGTCACCTGGACCAGGGCTGAGACAATTAGATTTCTCTGTGGGCCACTAATAGTTCTGTCCAGAAAATAAGGACAAAAGAATCTGTTTTACTTACAGCTTTGACTATAGTTTTAATATTAGGGCTTGGCACGTTAATGAGTTATTGCATTCAAGCATTATTTACGCCATAATTTTTATCCATTTAATTTGAAAGTTTGATGCTTTTTAAAATTTTTGTACTTGTGGGTATGCACAGCACACAGGTTTTCGCAGGGCTCAGGCATCCTATTACTTTTGTCTATATTATATGGACAAAAGTATTGGAATGCCTGACCATTACACCAACAGGGTCTTTAATGACCTTGCGTTCAGAGACAGAGATTTTGATATGGAGTTGGTCGCCCTTGGCAGCTGCTATTATGCTCTGGACTATAAGGGTAGCTTTTCTATAACAAAGGTGAATGCCCTGCAGTAGCAAATAGTTCTGGATTTATATTTGATTTGATTTCATTCATGTTTAAGTTGAGATTTATAGAATTATTTGACCTGCAGCTGTGTGACTGTGTTAAAGCGAACTGCTCTAATTCATTTAAAGTATTTGCAAAACAAATGTTATTGCACTTTTGTTTATATAGAAGTACTTCTATAAAAATGTGCGCAATACACTACTTTTGAATTCATTAGTTTTGCATATAACAATGTGATTTATCATAATTAAAAATGTTAATTGTTGCACAGCATTAATATATGTAAATATATTTATATATTTATCCTACAGTTCTGTATACAATACTGTGTTGTTATTGTCTCTTTTCTGCCCCCACCCCATAGTATTTTATTTTGTAGGTGAAGTATTTGTAAATTCAGATATATTTATAGATTATATAGGTTAATTATACCCCCCCCTCTTTTTTTTTACCCTCACTGTTAATCTGTCTGAGTGCGCTGCTGTTCTGTTCTGTGTTCTATGTTGCACGTACGAAGCATTGCGTGGGTGTACAGTTTGCCCCTTTAGCCTGTCAATCAATGAAAAGAGAACACCAGTGAAGCACGGTTGGACTTATTCCAGCATAATAGTGAAATAGTGACACAGTGACAAGGTTTTGTGTGTGTGCATGTGTGTGTGGTGTGTTGGCACAAGTGTATCAGGTGTGTCTGGGTTTTTATTTTACGCATGGCGCGTCAGGTAACTATGGAATTCTGCCCTTAGCGACAAAAACACTTGCCACAAGCTGTTGCATAATTTGGTCATGTGACGTCATTTACTCAAACCAGTAGGATGTAACATGAACGTTGACCTTTCCACTCGGTCCAGGTTCGTGTCTCTGTGTGAAGTCTATGTCCCTAAAGGGGTTCCCTTTCCCGCTGAGACCGCCTGACTTGGAAGTCAACAGTTGAGACCCTCCCCTTACCAGCCCCCCACTCCTAAATCACACACATTTGCTATGAGGTCAGTTTCACCTCCTCCAGTTTCCCCGGGCTTCCGAACTCTGGTTCCTCTCGTCCCTGTCCTGCAGGTCACAGTAATACAATACCAAACTCAGGAGCAGCTGGACCTCCACCTCCAGAAGTATGGAGATCCTGAAAAACAAGCACCTTCACGAGGTACATACAAAGAAACTGAACTTCAAAGAGTTTCATCAGGGAACCTTCATCCAGCCAGCAAAGAGAGAGAAACTGCACACACCATTACTGTACATGCTATTACCACACACTATTACTGCACACACACATTCAATAATACTCACTGTACACTACTACTACTACACACTACACTCAAAACACACACACTATTACTGCTTACATTATACTCATTAACACTCAACACACACTATTAGTACACACACAGACACATACATTAACACTCTCTTGCTGCCCACAATATTACTACACACACTGCACCAGAGGTGTAAACCAACCCCTGGAGGGCCGGTGTCCAGCACAGTTTGATGGTTCTCCTCCTCAAACACATTCACTAAACCTGACATTTAACTGGCGAGATGAACCAGGTGAGCAGGGAAATCACCGAAACACACTGGACCACGGCCCTCCAGGACCAGAGTTCAACACCCCTGTTCTACACTCATTGACTTACTGCACACAGTTACTCCACTCTAATGATTTCCACACACTACACACTCTACACAATCATTTACAATCTCACTGCACACATTATTGTTTCACACATATATTAAACACTCACTCACTGAACACACTAAACAAGAATCATGGCACACATCTCACTCATTAACACTTGCTGCACACACTAATACAGTGCGTGGGTACGGTACCTTGCTCAGGGTACCTCAGAGGTGCCTAGCGGTCTTTGGAATCAAACCTGGACTTTCCAATCGCAGGGCGGACGCCCTAACCACTAGGCTACCAGCTGCCCCTACACACTACTCATTAACACTCACTGCACAAACTATTACTGCATGCACTAAACTCATTGTCTGCACACTAATCACACACGTAGCAACCTATTCTTGCATATTACTGTCGCTTAAATTTTGACTAAGTAAACCTGTGTTATCTTACAAAGTTAAATGTTTAACATACTGTTACTTCACGCTGTAGCCATTTCCCTCCGGTTTTAGTTTTACGCCCTGGTTGAGGGTTATATCAGGTGAGTAAAACGATCATTAAAAAGGCAGGTCTTGGGAAAATATAATTACATGACAGTGAATGCAGGTCACTTATCAAAGCTCAAAAAAATGTAGAACCACCGTTTAATAGGAGTGATATGGGCGTGCACTGTATACTTACAAAACCCACAGACAACGCTTGTGTAACAACGTCCTTCTTGATTTTACACAACTTCCACCTGAAGGCCTCAGGCTGGAATTAGTTTTGTGCATCTTGCTTTATCCTGATCATCAATAAGCAGAATTATATGTGCCAAGACAAATTCCAAACCATCTGACACATCAAGGAGCTGTCAAGATGGAGCTTCCTATAATTCTCAGGAACGATATTATTAAACACTACAGAACTCCAGCATAGACCTTAAACACCCCTATCAGTAAAAAAGGCTTAATGAAATGTATGTGGAAAATAATCGTTCCCAGACAGGCTCGAAACAGGATTTCTCTCAGACTGCTGATAAGGAAGGTAAGAGAGTTGCAGTACGTCCTGAGAAACAAACTGAGACCAATCAGAATATTAAGATCTGGTCAGATGAAACAAGCAGAAATAAATAGAGTAAAAGGGTTGACCCCAAGAACTTCATGGCCACAGTTAAGTCAGAAGATGGGAGCATCATGATCTGGAGCTGCATACCAAGAGATATTCGAGGGGAATTTAGTCTCATCAAACAAATTAAACTTCTGGGAAGAAGATAGGTTTCAACAAGACAACATACAACTCCAACCATACAGTCAAAACAACTTGAGGCTGGTTTCCCAGTAAGTTCAAGGTGGTTGCATGACCTTGCTGACCTCCTGAATTCAGTCCCCCAGTTTTTGAAATTCCAAACACGACAGAAGGATCTTTCTAACCTTTACTAACTAAAAATGGGTTTCCAAGAGGAACACGAGAACGTTAATCCACGGTGCTGCAAAAAGCAAACTACTTTTAATTAGTACATTTTAGTGTCTGAATACCTTTTCCAAATCAGTGTCATTTTTTTTTTTAAACCTTTCTTCAGTTTTGGTTCTCAACTGTAAGTCAAAATAAATTTTTGGTGTGAAGTGGATTTTGAACTGGTTTCAATCGCAGCTTTTAACTCAGAGTTCATGCTGGCCGACTCAGGCGTGTAGAGCAGGAATTAAACAACTAAAATACGCTCTTTCCCCCTTATATAAATCTTAGTGCAATAGTAGCCACTGTGGCATGCCAGTCCCCCACACAGAAACACACCTACAGGACACCTGAAATTCAACATACTGTGTGGCTCTCTCTCCGGGCAGCTTAGGCATGCGGTAATTATCACCTCTGCATTCTCGGCCTTCTTTGTTGCTGCTCTGGACTGCACCCATTAACCTAGCACTCACATTTTCACCCAGTGAGACCAGGAAAACCAATAATCTCCTAGGAAAAGTTCATGCGTGAAAAAAGCAAGCATGTGCAATGATAAAAGAACATATGTGCAATTAAAAATTAGTATATATATCCCTATATAATGTTATGGCTATATATATATATATATATATAGCGGTCACATTACAAACACCTGCAAGATATTGTGCAGGTCCTACTCATGACTTCATAACCTGTTGAGATCTACACTCCACAAGACCTCTGAAGGTCTATGGTTCTACGGCAGCTGCAAGATGTGAGGTGGAGTCTTCATGGACCAGACTGTTTGTCCAGAATGTCCCACAGATGCTCAACAGGACTGAGATCTGGGGAATTGGGACCAAGTCAACACCTGCCATGTTTCTCAAACCATTCCATAAGTGTTTGCAGTGAGACAGGACACATCATCCTGCTGGAAAACACCACGCAGCCCCATATGCACTAAGCAGTTTTGAATTAACTTCAGCAGGTTGTTCTACAGCAGATTCTCTCAGACCAGAAGGGCTGGTCTTCACTCCCCACAACCATCAGTAACCCTCAGGGGTCCATGACCCCCCGCCCTCCCAATCACAAGATCTCCTTCCTTATAGCACTTGGTTCTGACAAAGAAACCTCACACCCCATAAGACCAGTTCTGCTAGATGTTCGGTCATTGAGACATTAGTTTAGTTGTGTATGACCCCATAATCAGTTTCTGCTTCTAACAAAGTCCAAGAACTAGCCGTTAACCTGCTGCCTCTCAACAGGAGCCAGCGTTACTTGCTTCGCCAGTAGGTTTAATGCTGTGGTTAATCAGTGTGTCTATACAGAAATATAAATATGATGGCAGCATAAAGAGGCAGTTTCACAGATTTCACCAGTCTTCATAAACCTTGCTATGCTTATAGCCAAACATGGCTGGAACATTAGATTTGTGTCCCTAGGTGGGCAAGTCCCTTCATGCTACCAGCCCTCACTGCTTTGCCGAAATACGAAATGTGTATGGCAAGTGCATCCCTCATTGTAATTCATTTGTGGAGCAGTACCACCCAGTGAATGGGTCTGTGGAGTTGCCGCTTCACTAGACACTCTTGTGATGTTAGGTCCTAAAATTCTAACAAATTTAGTGAAGTCTAAGGAGTAAAACCTATCCAAGCTAAAATGTTTAAACGTGGGTTACATTCTCACATTCAACAGTTCAATTTTGATCGCCCACCCCCAACAAAACCAGGCTTTGTGAACCCCTTTATGAAATAATGTAGCTAATTTATAACAGCATCCATTACTGACCCAATTTGACACAAATCAGTTTTAAGAAGTTCCCATCACATGACGTGGTCTTTAAATCGTTATAACATTTACAAAACCCAAACACCCCTCTTTCACCCACTGAATCAAACAATTCAAGTGATCATTGTGAAATCAGTGGTTTTTCTAATAACTTAAATACTTTAGCAGTCATTGGTTGGTTGGAGATAGTTTAGTTCAGACAAGGATTTTATGGACCAATATACTAAAAATAACCTACTGCATCTTGTTTAAAGGGAAAAGAAAGCTTGCTCCTACAACCTGCAAAAAAAGTTCAACAAGGTTAAACGGAAGAAAAAAAAAAAACCCGGCGTTCCAAACATTGGGCATCAAATGACAATCAGATGGACAAACTTATGGGTAGAATTTTTATTCAAATCACTGACATGAGGGACAGAACCAACACTTAACAGAGGAAGGAGGGGGTGTTGAGGATATTCAGTTGGTACATAACATCACAAGGAGAGATTTGGTGGACATAGCAGGATGGGGTGGGTGTGTGTTTTATGAGGGCAATGGCGAAAGGTTGTGGGGCAAGGAAAGAGAAAAATAATAGAAAAGGCACTTTTGCTCTTTCAGTAACCAGTCTGTTGCACCACTGTTTAAGGAAGGAAAATAAAATTGGATGAAAAAAATAAGAGATAAAAAGACAGCACCCACGCTGAGCGAGTAGAGCATGTAAACGAGGCCGGTTTCTCTGTACAACACCGGCCATTTTTTGCTTCTGCCTCAGATACAGCATGGGGCGTCAAAATATAAAAACATGTGCACGTTACATCTATGGTCAGCCTCCAACAAATCTGCCATCTTACCACCACTGGTAAAAATAATAAAATAGGTAACAATGGTCACAGCTTCCAGCACCTCCGAGAGGCAGAGCCCCAAAGCTTTTCTGTAGGACACCAAGGGGATGCCAGGGGGCAGGTGCATGGGATGTACACCTTGACTTCTGTTCAAAAAAATGTTTCCTTAAAAAGATTCAGATTTACAAGTGTACAAAAGGAACTTTTAAAGAGAGGCCCTCTTGAGGACCCCTGGCTTTTCTGTATTGACGCCAGGGCTCAGAAAGGGCCACCAAGCAATACAAGTTAATGATTTTTCAAGTATGGAGCGATTCAAGTGGCGAAGGCGCCCCCTCCGCAGCAGAGAGTGAGAGGGGCTTCTCTGTAGCTACGCCCCGCTGTCAGCCGCACACGGAGGGGAAAGTGCAGTGCCTTCGCTGTGGTCTAGTAGAACGACACTTAAGAGCTACCACCGCAAGGTTTGATCCAGAATCACCACTGATAATTAAACACAGTGGGAGGGGTCGGGGAGTGTTAGTGTCTTGGTCCCTCAGTACCACACGGGTTGGTAGCAGCTTCTGACTTCTCTGTAACACGTCAGAAAATATATGGCCTGCAGGAACCATGACAATAGACAATCTGAAAAAATAAACACTTTGCATTGTCTGATAAAATATAATCCAATTCAAACTTCCATTAGAAACTGACACCAGCATTATTTGCAAGCAACTGGGTTTTTAAACATTCGCCTGTCCCTTCAAGGGGTTTTGATCCCATTAATGATGGATATAAGTCTCAAACATGGTCAAACGGTAAAAAGGGGGGTAAATATTGACATTGGAAATAAGAAAAGTTTGAGGGACTAGTGCTTCATCCAGCAATGCATAGCAGTCTCATAACTCTGACCTCAATTTGTGCCATCACTAATTCATTGCAAGTGGAGAGCGAGAGACGGAGAGATATTAAGGAAGGGGATAAGAGAGGGATGAAAGACAGCAAGAGAAAGGAAGGAAACTATATCCAGACTGCCATCCAACAGAACTTTCTAGAAAATGGCAAACAGGAACAAGGTTTAAGGTTGGCAAAAAAAGGTGTGCATGTTGGAGAGAGAGCAAAGGGAGAGATCCATTTACCTTTGGGAATGGGAGCTGAAAGAGGGGGAGGGGAAGGGAGGGGTAACAGGAGACTGGAGCATGAGGGGATTGGTACTTCATCCCTCTGCTCAGGGCAGCCAGGTTTCTCTGTAGGGTACACCTGCTGACCGAGAGTAGAGGGAGTTACAGATTTTAGTATTTCAGCTTTTTGGGAACCTCCCAAGGGAAGGACTCACGGCCAAAGTGGCCATAGGCGGCGGTGCGCTGGTAGATTGGCTTCTTCAGGTCCAGATCTCTGGAATCGCACAGGAGAATGAGTGAGAGGCCATTGGAAAACTCAGGGCATGACGGTGCAGGCAACAAAAACCTTGAAATTAAGGGCCCTACAGCTCAGTGCCTATACACTAATTATCTAAAACATTACTACACTCAATACAGAACAGGTTAATCTCATGATGTAAACTGCAGTCACTTTGAGTAAAGAGTACGGTTGTATGTAAATGTTGTCAAATGATTAGTTGACATCTACAGGCAATAATTTACATACAGGCTCAACTTGTGACTCAATCCAGGAGTTAACAGACTAAAGTTGCATAAGGCTGGTGTTAATTTACTCCAGGCTGGAGTGTTTTCAACTGAGCTGTGAATTCTGCCCACCTTCAGTGTTTTAAACTCCTGTTCTCATGACAGGTCACATGACCGCCAGCAGGCCATCCCCTTAGGAGTGTACTTTACCTGACAATGACCCCAGGACGGAGGTCAAAGTTCTTCTTCACGATGTCAAGCAGCTCCTTCTCGCTCCTTTGAGAGGTGCCGTAATGGAAGATGGAGATGGACAGAGGGTGGGCCACTCCGATGGCGTAGGACACCTACAAGACAGAAGAGATTGTTTAAACCAATGCACTTTGCTTAACTAGCCTTCATTAAACTAAGCCTTCAGAAAAAAAGTTTGTAATCTCACCTGGACCAAGACCCGTTTGCACAATCCTGCCTTCACCAGAGACTTCGCCACCCAGCGGGCAGCATAGGCAGCAGAACGGTCCACCTTTGTGTAGTCCTTCCCTGAGAACGCGCCACCACCGTGAGCACCCCAGCCACCGTATGTGTCCACAATGATCTTGCGTCCAGTAAGGCCAGCATCTCCCTGTCGTCCAACAACAAAAAAAGAAACCTTTAGTTTTCAGCAAGTCAAAAACCCAAAGCTAAGAGCCCAGAAGAATTCCATGAACAACTCTTGCTTAATCTAGTAAAACAATTTTCTGCCCTGAACTGGGCAATATTCAGTACATTCATTTTCACTCAACATAATCATGCACAATAAACATTTATTCTACACAGTACTGTAGAAGAGTCTTGAGAAAGTTACACTTAAAGCTGTTTACTAGAGGGCAGTAGTATTAAAATACATTTTGCACTTTGGTTAGATCGCCTTATACTATCGCCTTTGGTTAGATGTATTTATACTCTGTGCTGAGATAGTTAAATTTAATCTAATCAGATATCAGCTGACCTGGGGGCCTCCGATAACAAAGCGTCCACTGGGCTGCAGATGGTAGATGGTGTCATCATCCAGGTAGACACTGGGCACCACAGCTTTCACCACTTTCTCCTTCAGCGCATCCCTCATCTCATCCAGGCACACAACTTCATCATGCTGCACAGACACCACCACAGTGTGCACACGCACAGGCAGCATAGCCCCTCGGTCCTGCCTGTACTGAACAGTCACCTGCAGAGTGAAAGATACACAACCTTAAATGAGACAAAACCACCTGACCACAAAATATGTAAAACCACATCAGTATGCCCAATTCAGATCTAAAAGTCTGAAACACAGATTTACACAATCATGTGTCTCTCGGCCTCACCTGGGTTTTGGAATCTGGCCTCAGCCAGGGCAGAGTTCCATTACGGCGCAGTTCAGCCATTTTGGCATTCAGCTTGTGGGCTAAAATGATGGTGAGGGGCATGCACTCGTCAGTCTCATCAGTTGCATAGCCAAACATCAGACCCTGCATATATCAAAGTGTGAATAACAAATTCAAATCACACAAACCAGACACAGAACACCACATACTCATGACTCCGTGAACAGCAGTTCTCACCTGGTCTCCAGCCCCGATGTCCTCCTCATTACGGTCGAGGTGAACACCCTGCGCGATGTCAGGGGACTGCTGCTCCAGGGCAACGAGCACATTGCAGGTTTTATAGTCAAATCCTGCGCAACAAGAGTAATATGTACCATCGGAATCAGAACTGAAAAATAACCCTCCACATTAAACACTCCAGTATTTTTATTTGTCATTTTTCATTTTAGTACCATCCAAACTGCAGGACAATTATAGGTTTTGAAATAGTTACATTTGTAAATGTAACATGTAGAATATATTTAATATTCAGATTAAATCAAAGCATTAAGAATAAAGGCAGCTGATTGTTTTAAATCTTCAGTAAGTACTTCAAAAGCAGCAGGTAGATTAGGTTGTAATACACATGAATATTTCTCAGATAGATGCACACAGAGTCTGACAGAAATATGAGGTCAAGTAGACTGAAATGACTTTTGCCCTTTCCGTCATGTGCCTGTAAGCCAAAGTCCGTGATACCTTTGGAAGAGTCGTCATAACCGATATGCTTGATGGTGTCCCTGACGACCTTCTGGTAGTCCACAAAAGCACGAGAGGTCACCTCGCCAGCCAGCAGGATCATTCCTGTTTTAGCAACAGTTTCTAGGCAGGAAGAGATGATCAGTAAGTCTTTATTCATCCAGTTATTCAGACTACAATTATGATGATCTCCCACAGGATGAAACCTAGTCTTTGAGTACCAACAGTGATTCACCATCACAAACTCTGTAGGCTTGGCATAGTCTGGGTTTGGAAACCCGCCAAAGCGTTTACACGTGCACTTTGTAACATGACACTAACCACATGCAACCTTAGCATCGGGGTCTTGCTTGAGGTGGGCATCCAACACAGCATCACTGATCTGGTCACAAATCTTATCTGCAAAAGGGCAAAAGTGCACACAGGATTAGCATAGCAACACATTTACACAAGGACACAGATACCGAGATAAAGAACATAACAGGCTTGCTAGAGCTTGAAGTCAATTCAGCAATACGGTTACGTTTATGAAAGCTCTAAAGGTTTAATTCAAGTACTCAAACTGTCCAAGGAGTCTTATAGTTTAAACATCAGGAGGGCGCAGAAGTGGAATGTTCATCAAGATTTTGCTAATGAAAGCCTCTGAGAATGGACTGTGGCAAAAACAGAAAGGCGCGGGGGTGGGGGGCAGCAACATTCCTGATTAAACACATTCCTCTGTTCAGGTTCAAAACACTTCAGCACAACAGCACTCTACCAAGAACCT
Source organism: Phenacogrammus interruptus (assembly GCA_037974425.1). NCBI lineage: Eukaryota > Metazoa > Chordata > Actinopteri > Characiformes > Alestidae > Phenacogrammus > Phenacogrammus interruptus. The sequence continues at coordinate 123,600 of JBBPCW010000034.1, forward strand.
TTTTTATTAAGCAGATACAGGTACTGCAAAGCAAAGGGCCTTCACCCCAGTAAAAACCCTGCAGTGACCGACTGGCAAGAGCTCCTGTGTCTCTTACTGTACTGCAGCCCCAAGAGAAATCTATATTTGGGGCGGAGGGTAAGCCAAGCTAATCAGCTGAAGCATAGCCCTTCCCTCCATGTCGTGGCACTGTACTTCGGTCTCCAGCCACGAGCTCGCTGCTGTGGATGCCAGGTGCGTGGCTTCTTTCTCTCCCTATATTTTTATCCCCATTTGATTTATGCACCACAAGTGGTATTACATGGGGTTACATTTAGCACATTTCAAACAGTGAGATTAATCTACTCATGTACAATTCAATATTAAAGCATTGTGGGACAACTTAATACCATTTGATGTGATCCAGCATTGCCATAGTAACCCCCTTAGCCACTAAACAAACAGGCCTAGTAAAACACACCCATCTCCAAACATCTATTACATAAGCACTGGCCTCAACGTAACATGAATGGATCCATCAGGCTTAAGGGCATGTCAAGAATCTCCATTTTTTGTGTGTCACATTTAATCCCAAGTCCCTCTGGCCTACCTATGGAAGTTAGGGCTTGAACTACATTTACAGGCAACCCTCAGCAGATCTAGTTGAATGAGGTACAGTGCAGCCAATTTACAAGTGTCCTAAGGAGAAACTGAAGAAAAAAATTCCAATGTGGACCTGTACAAAACGTATTGTGGCCATTTGTGACGCAACCCTTACACTAATGAAAAGGCAGGGTATGGACCCTTTCCCTAATAATACCCTGCTGGAACTGCAGATCATGGCGTAAAAGACGCAAAGGTCTACGCTATTGGCGTAAATTAAGTCAAAGAAATGGACTAATCAAATCCAAAGTCTTTAAGCTACTTTGGGGCTAGGTGTGCTGGATTTGGCGGCTGTGGTGTCACCATGTCTCTGCTTGACTAGGTTTACAGTCACGGCACAGATGGAAACGCGCGGTTTAGGCGGCTGATGCAATACACGGGATCCCTCCCCCCCACCCACACACACACACACACACACACACACACACACACACACACACACACACACAGACAGAGAGACCCATCTCCCTCCTCTCATGGGAGATAATTAAATATGAATGTATGGAGCTCACTTCTCACAAGCTTCTCAGGATCAGCCTTCTCACAAGCACAGAAACATGCGCAATCCTGCGTAAAGGAAAAACAGACAGTGCGCAGGAGGCGGTTTTCTCCCCACTAGACCACGTGGGGGTGACGGTGAACATATTGTGACCCCAAACGAATAAAGATCATTTTCGGGCCGCTGGGAAAAATAAATAATTCGAATAAATTTACATATACAATATGGACAGTCACTTATTTGACAATTTAAATTTAAGCTCCATAAAAGGGAGTTAAGTACCGTTACCGAAGCCTTCAGGAATTAATGAGGCCTCCGTGAATAACAAGATTTAGAAACACGCTGGACTGTGTCAATACGCACCCAGGTAAAATAAGACAAATAAACAAACAGGACGTGAACATCGCGCGCGGCTCTGGGCCCGCCACCGGTTGTGAGTAAAACGTGAGCTCGTCATGGCCTTCTTGGGCCTGTTAGCATGATGCTAATCGTCCTCAGCCAAAACAATGAAAACAACCACAAAACACAAACTTATCGTCTAAAATTGTAATGTAGTTACTATTTGTGTAAACTGTCGTTCGAATCTATTTTAAAAGTGACAAATGTCACGGGTTAACATAATAGAACACTCGGATGTGCTAATATGCTAACTGAGCACGACGCTAGGCGGCTATAAACATACAAGAAGAGAAAATAATAATAGAAAACGAAATAGGGTCTACGTACCAGGGTGTCCTTCACCCACAGACTCAGAGGTGAATAGAAAGCAGTCCTCCTCGATGATGGAGTTGTGGAACCCGTTCATTTGCCCGTTCATGTTTAAGTGTCTAGAGAAAATCTCTGTTTTAGATTTTAATATGAGTGACAGGAGGGCACGGGAGACGAGGGAAATAAATTAACGTTGCTGTTGCGAGGGTCACAGAGAGACAGATTCCGCCTCTTTTAGCCGGTCACGGTGCAGCACTGATGCTCTGTGTTCTTCACCCTGGAATGTGTACACAGCCGCGGCTCAGCTTTTTATCCCTACTCTTGGAGGTCGGCGCCACCGAGCAGAGCTGTCAATCATCAGGCTCGGCCAATCAGGAGCCAGCAGCTACACTGGTGATCAGACTGTGTTAAAAAAACCCAAAAACCAAAATAATTTATGAATGAACTGTCGAAAATAAGGACAAATGTAGTGAGACGCTTGACAATTACCCCAGTATTCCATTCAAATACATAGACTTTAATAAGCCATTGGTCTCCCTTGGTAGCTTTAACAGCTTCCTCTCTTCTTAAAAGGGCTTCCACAAGATTTTGGAGTGTTTCTGTGGAAATCTGTGCTCATTCACTCCCAATGTTGTCCATGTTGTGTATATACTAATATACTAATACTAATTATGCTGATATTAATTATACTGATACCAATCATACAAATTACAATTATTATCTTTAAAGAAAACCCAAACAGACACTGATGTTGGACGAGAAGGTGTGGCTCACAATCTGTGGTCTAGTTCATCCAAAAGGTATTAGATGGGGTTGAGGTCAGGGCTCAGTTTGGGCCAGTCAAGATCTTCCACACCAAACTCAGGGGGCCTAGCCCAAAGCCTGAAAAACAGGTGTGTCCCAATACTTTTGTCCATATAGTGTATAAACTAATATACTAATTATACTGATATGAATTATAATTATTATTTAAAAACATAAACAATAACCAAAAGCCTTGTTTGTTCATATCCTCCTGACTACCAGCAGTTCAAATTTGTCCTCTCTAGAGGACCTTTGTAAACCTGAATACCTTCCACCTCCTGCATGCTACTGAACTAACTCCTTTTGTATTCTAAAGAGGACATTTAGGACTTTTAAATGATATCTCATTTGTAGGGGTGGGATTTTAGGAATTTACTTTTCCTGTTGGAGGAAAATGGCATCCTTTACCAAAGTGACATTTTATAGGAAGATGAAAGGTAAGTGCATAGTAATTGATATTGAGCTAATTTTGTCTTGAAATGTTGTTGTTATATCTTATATGAATCTCTTAAGAACATATTAAACCAAGATGTAACTGAATTTTACAAAAGTTTACTGCAGTATTTAAGTGTTTAATAAATGTCCTCTTTAGTGGATATTTGTAGTTACTACTTCCATTTTGTTCATTTTGTACTTACATTTTTTCAAATGAGAAGAAAGGGATTCATTGTCAGAGGCAGAGAGAATTATACTCCAAATTGTAGATGGAAACTCAGATATCGAGTTGTCTGATGAGGAAGATCAAGTTACTTGAATTCAGACTGCTCCTCGGTGAGCAGTTGATTACTGAGGCCCAAACAGGAATCGGAAGTGATGTTGACGATGACTACACTCCCCCACGTCAAAAGTGGAAGCCACAGCCTAACGTGGCTCTGAGGCAATATGGGGCCGTCCATCTCCCAGAGATGCTGCATGAGCCACATGCTTCAAGGTGACGGAGGTCTGGGTGCAACAGCAAAACCTATGTGATGTGCACCAAGTGCAAGGTGTTCCTTTGCATTACAAAGGAGTGAAATTGCTTTCTGAAATATCACAGCCCATAAACGCACAAAAAAAATATCACACCATAGTCCTGACATTAATGATGTTCAGAGGTTGACTTGTGGTGCTTTTTTTTATGTTTTCATACACTGCAACATAGTGATACACTCAAGTTTTCCACATTCTTATGTTGAATTCGTGGTTTTAAAATATGGTTCAATTTGCCATGTATGGAGTTCCGATGTCCACTGTAATGGACACATTATATTGTTCATTATCTTTAAAATAAAAAGGGTTTTTTTTTACAAAAAAATGTTTGCAGTATTATCATTACCTCTCAAATAATATGGGAAATAAAAAAAAAAGTGATTTGAAAAATTTTTTTTTCCTGGTAGTCAGGAGGATATATAAATTATAACTGGTTTATCATAGACTACTAATGTACTATTATTATATAATATAATTAATACGTAATCTGTACTGTAACATATAACAATAACATTTATTAATAACCATTATTAGCAGTTCTGTCATCTTATAAAGACACACAGCATGAATCTAATGTTTTTGTTGTATTATCAAGACGACTTTAATTGTACAGAGGGATAGAAATTTGATATGTAAAAAAATTAAACATAAGCATCATGAGCAAAAACTGATCCAGGGCATTCAAGTAATCAGACAGAAGTCATTTTGAACAGGCCTTTTCTATTCCAGTATGACTGTGTCCCAGAGCACAAAGCAAGCTCCACAGACATGGCTCAGTGTGGAAGAACTTGACCGGCCTGCACAGAGCCTTGATCTCAACCCCATCCAACACCTTTGGGATAAACCAGAACAGAGATTGTGAGCCAGGCCTTCTCATCGAAAACATCAGTGCCTGACCTCATGCTCTACAGAACAAATGGAAAAGAAATTTCCATAGAAACTCCAAAATCTTGTGGAAAGCCTTCCAAGAAGAGTGCAAAATAGCTGCAAAAGGGGATCTGCTCCATGGTAAAGTCTATGGATTTTAATGCAATATCACTAAAGTCCCTGTTGGTGTAAGGGTCAGGCATCCCAATACTTTTGTCTATAGTGTGAGTCTTTTTTGGAGAAATGAGGCAGTCAGTGTCAGGCAGGTTACGATTTATGTAGCTGGGTCTACACTTTGTTCATGTGCAACCTGTAAGGACCCTGCAAGGTCGTTCAGGCTGCTCCAGGGCGCCTATTATGTTATATTACCTACTGCATTAGCCAGCTAAGGGGCCTAGCGCTAACTGATAAGCTCATTGCTTTGCTCTCTGCTGATTGTGTTTGTACATGTGGGTCCGTGATGCCCCAGACATGTTCAAGGACTCTACCTGGCAGAGGCCCACATAAACACAATAATAAACAAAAGAGTGGAGTATGGCTGACCAGTCAGGCAGCCGTGATGTTGGCATGCTTGAATCTGATCTACTTCAGAGTCTGGGAATCATTAACAGGATTAAACAGGCCCTGAATGGTTGTATCAAAACCTTGTGTCTCCTACTCTGTTTTCACAAGGTTGTCCTGGAGTTCTTGGAGGTGAATGCTGAGTCATGGTTACTGTGTGAGGGCTATTATATCAGCTGTGGGGTGTCAGTGAGTGTAGCCCCAACACTTTATATGAAATAATGCAGAAGCCAATAATTAAGTCCTGGATGACATGGTCATTTATTAAACCATAAGTTATAAAGGTAATGGAGACATTTAAAGATACTCAGACATGTCTTAAAAATAGGCTCCCATTCATTTCCCTTAAGATATACTGGTTGATTGGATAAATAAGGTTGATTCTTACCTGCTTCCTAGTCAACATCATGTCCACCGAGGAGGACGGGACTTGGGGTTTGTCTGGGCTGTTTCATTTAATTACCATTTCTTTACGTCATATACAATAGTTCCACTGAATTTGTCTTTAGAAATCACCCCACCCCCCTCCCCCCACCAAGTTTAAATGTATTTTTCTCATTATTAGGATTTTGACAGCTCCATGCCTATGCATGTAAGTGTATTTCTGCAGAGGTTTATTTAACTTTTATTTTAGACTTTATATTTTATATTGTTCTTGTATCTGTCGTACAGTCGTGACATCAAATGGTTGTGGTCAAACGTTATTTGTGAATGTTTTTATTTCACCATTTTCTGATTGTTGATTTCATATAGTTAGATAAGTACTGTGGTAAATTACTGTGAAATTCATACATGATCAAATTAAACTCAAAATAAACCCAGAGTTACAGACTGGGAAAAACCTCTATTCAGTTACAGTAATTAAAGCTCACAAAATCCGTAATTTCGAGAAACAGCATTAAAGCGTGTGACTCAGCCGATTGAAATGCCCTTTGGACGCCACAACGACAGGTAACGACTTGTTAATATACACACAGACATGCGTACGCGCACACACACAAGCATTTTGAGGGTTAAGCACATCCTTTCTTTCAGATAACAGCATGATATCATCACAGCATGATAATTCCTTCATAATGTGCTGACGGCAGGACCCCCAGGTACAGAGAGGTGCTGAGCAGGAGAGTTCCAGGGGTTCTAGGCTATTTATATAGATGACGATCAATCAAGTTATGAATAAATCTTTTTTGGTGTAAATAAAAACTCTAACAGTCTGCCTGCCGATGCCTAAGCATTTAAAATTTCAAATGAAAGGCCAAAATGAAGGTCTTTCTACAATCTGCTGCCACTAAATGTTTCATTTGTTTTATTAGCTTTCATCAATTTAGGCCATATAATGTGTTTAGTAAGTGCTGTGAGCTGGAGGTGGTGCAAAGAGCAGATAATGCAAGTGTGTCTTGGGCTGAGAGTGTGTTTTTATGTGTGTGTGTGTGTGTGTGTGTGTGTGTGTGTGTGTGTGTGTGTGTGTGTGTGTGTGTGTGTG
>JBBPCW010000034.1:141751-158800 GCA_037974425.1 Phenacogrammus interruptus
TATATTAACGGCGATATTTTTTTTATCGCGCGATACAAATCTTGCGCTGATAACATATATATATATATATATATAAAATGTCTGTGCGTATGTATATATATAAATATATATCTTTTTTATAGATATATTTTATTTTTATCGATATATATATCTCTATAAAAATACAAAAAGACTATGAGGGGAACACAGCAGAGAGGCATATCAATACTGTATTGTATAGAGACTTATATAATACAAATATAATACAGATATGTACAGATTTTATATGTGTGTGTGTGTGGTTTTATAAATACCATATAAATACAAATACATAATATTATATGAAAAATATATGTGCTAAAGGCTCGACATGCTAAAGGCTCAGGTAGTCTGAAGACCCAACTCTTCAAGGGGCACCTTGGTGACTAACCAGTAATACAGTAATCCCCAAGTTTTACGCAGATCAGGAGTTGCACGTGGATTTTTTTAAAGAACCAAACTCATCGTTTTACACGGAAATCCCCACAATAACGCAGAAACTGCAAATATCCTCACCTTTTTCTGGGAATGGGCATTTTTAGGCATTTTTTTAACCAAAACACAACAACGCGGTTATTCAATATACAAGGGTTCTCCCCACATGCGAAAAGTGGGGGATTACTGTATATAATTATCTATATATGAAAAAATTCTTACACTGAACAGCACTGAACAGTCTACTTAAGCACTGATGCACATTGCTCAGGATAAGATCGTCTGCTAAATGCCATAAATGTAAATGTAATGACTGGAGGATCTTCCTGGCTTGAATCGAAGTGTTGACTGTTCCAACCACCAAACATGCGCTCTACTAGTATGCATATGTGTCTGTTTATTGCTCCTTTGCTCAGGTGTAGTTGGGTGCATATATGGTGTAAACCAAAAATTCTTCTGAGCAAACCCACTGTCACCAAGTAATATTCCGTTATGATCTCCTCTTTCAAACCCAGCATGCAGAGATGAATTAGGAAAATTTGTGAATCATGAGTTGTACCTTTCCAACATACAACAATGTTCGAAAATTGTAACTGGGTGTGCATACACCTTGGACATTAATGGGAAACCTGTTCTTGCAATTTCTGTATTCCTCAGCATCGGGGTAGAGGAACGTTTTATGGGTATATAGGCTCCATTTACGCAGCCTATGACTCCTGGAAAGTTCCCATATTCATTTAATGTAATTATCTTGGGTTAAAGAAAATTAATCCACAAAATTCTTCCTCTGCATTAAAACCAAGTGAAGCAGTGGGCAGTTAGAAATACAGCGCCTGGGGAGCAGAGTGCGGTACCTTGCTCAAGGGCACCTTAAAGGTGCCTCTAGTGGTTTTAGGATTCAGACCCACATCACAAGGCGAATGCCACTAGTCCACTCAGCTGCCCAAGCATTTGGGAAGTTTATATGCTGTTTTCTCAATTCACACAGGGCCTTGCATACTTTACACCATTGTTTTACTGACCCCACATAAATCCCCACACACCAAAAATCGTTACCAAAAAAAAAGTTATGAGCACCTGTAAACTAACTGGTACAGGCTGTCCTCTTTGGGTAACAGATGAAAGACTGGGCTCTAAAAGAGAAATGATCTGAAATTAAACTTGCCCGCTCTTCCTTCGGAAAATCAGAATAGTTTAGTCAAATTGCAGAATAGTTTAGTCTCTTTAATCTAATCTAAATTTAGTTCTCGTCTAACTCTAATTGGTGATATTTCTTTAATCGTATCTAGTCTAAATCTAACTCTAAACTGTCTCTTTAAGGATTATGTAAACAAAGCCTCTCTGATACGGAGGTTTCGTGCCATAGTGTGATTCTGGAAGCTCCGCTGCGCCCTTCCTCCGTCGGCTCGTGTTTACGCTGTTTGCGTACAGGCTCCGCGGTGCATGCTTAGCCGCGCATGCGCAGAGCGGCGAGCGGAGAGGAGCATGAATGGAGCAAAATGGCGGATCATGTGCAGGTGAGAGAATGTTTTTATTTTTGTTGTGGAGGGTCTGCAGGGCTGGGGCTCGGGGGACCGTAGTCCGGGGCTCCGTGTGATCCGGACCTGGGGTTTGGGGGCCCAGGTCTGGGTTGGGCTTGGCTCTGTGTCCTGTATGTTGGGTTCTCTGTGTTGGGGATGTCTATGTGTGTGTGTGTGTGTGTTAGGAGGCGGTTCTGCTGCTCAGTGTGGTGTTTTGGGATCTGTGTTCCTGCTGTTGCTGCTGCGGCTGCTGCTGCTGGGACGTTGTTACTTTTTCCGGATAGAGCACCGAACCGTATCTGAGTGTTACAGACGTGCTGTTGTGTTTATAAACTGTTTCGGTGCTGCCGCACGGTCCTCCTCTCCTCAGTGTAAACACGGAGCCTCCTCCTCCTGCACTCCGCGGTCACACCGGACAAAAACACCCCTGTTTCTCACCTTCATCCTGCTTCCACTCTCTACAGCACCACTCACTTTTATACACGCATGGTTTTCTAACAAATGCATTGAATTTGCTTTTAAAAAGCATACATTTCCACGGGAGCGAGTTTGTTTTCTCCCCCAGCCGCTCCTGTCCCTTCGCTCCCCGCCTACAGACAGTCAATCCAGCGCTAGTTCCTTAGCTTAGCATTGCTTAGCTTAACTTAGCTTAGCCATATTTAAAGTGTTTTATAGCATCTTTTTTGGCCACGGCTTTAGCAGCGGGGGTTTTAGACCAGTTTCTTATGTAAATGCATCGTTATGGTAAACTCAACACTGGTATAGTATTTAACTAACATTATAGCTGGATAGCTACAGAGTAGCATGTAGCTGGAAATGCTTTAGCTGGTTTAACTTCGAGCCCATTTTGAGCCCAGTGTCCCCTTAGCGGTTGTTAGCATACGATCGGTAAACTAGTGCTTGGCTAACTCTGAGCTAACCGCTAATACCAGTACGCGGCTAGTCCAGAGGCTAAATGCTAACGGAGGTGCTAAGAGCTACATGCTAACGGCTCAGGAGTTTACCTGAACAACAGTTTTCTTTAAAAGGAAACCTGTATAGAATGTACGTTGCAAAACAAAGCTGAGAAACGCTACAAATACACTACAAAACACTTCAAACGTGAAACCAGCTAGACAAAAGAATTAGCACGTTTGACTAAAGAGAAGATTCTAATGGTAAATGTGTTTTATTAGAAAATTCTGGCCGTTTAAAAATAATGTGGACGTTTGAAAGTAAAGAGAAACGGTTGTACTGAAGATGCCGAAATGGTTTACAGAACAAGGTTCAAAAGAAGTTGTAATAAAATAGATTTTGCGTGTATGTAGCCGGTTAGTCTGTCGGGCTAGTTTGTGCTAACTCATGTTATTTCTCCCGCGCAGTCAAACACACGAGATACTCTATCCTAACAGCCTTCCCTTTTATTTTCTTATTTTATTTTCCTATTTAATATATGTATTCATTTATCAAATTACTATAAAGACACTCTGTCATAAATACAAAAATTGCTAAAGTGCGCTAGGCTAACAGGGCAGGTTATCCGGCTAGTCTAATTATTACTCTGGACAGCTTGTTTTATTTTTACTATTAAATGTGTTTCAACTTTGCCTTTTTCGGACAGGATGCGATTATTAAGCTTATTTGTATTATAAAGGGTTATAAAAGGTGTTGGCATGATCATCATTACTTCACCAAAAGTTAACAAGTGGCTGTTGGGGGCAGATTCAACTTGATTGACAGTTACTTTCACATTCTGTTTACTAGTAGTGACTGACTAACCATAAAGATCACACAGTTAGACAGGCAGTTTTGTTATCCCCCGTTTAAGATGCTGAGAGGGGATTTCTGTTTATGATCTGTTGACACTGAGGGAGATGTTCATCTTGAGTGTGTCCGAGCATCACCAAGATTTCACTGCTCAGTCTTTTCTTGGTCTCATATTGATGTTAAACTGAGCTTAGGTCTTTTTAGGAGAAACAGGCTGGGCAGAGAGGAGTCTAATTTAGAATTTTCTGTTAATCTGGGAACAAGCAGAGCGGAACAGTTCCTGTACAACAGTGGTCCGCGGCCCTGGGGTTGGGGACCACTGCTGTACAAGACATGAGACGAGGAATAAAAATGACAGTAGAATGATGGGAGAAAAGAATTAAAACTGAATTAAATGACAGTATTAAATCAGAGCTTAAATTAAAACACGCAGAGAAAAAAGGAATTGACACATGTAAGAATGAAGAAAATTAAAGTAAAAAAAAAAGTAATTAAATGGCAAAAGTTTACTCTCAGTTGCTCTTGTACTGTATTTTAGCCTTTTTTTTATTATTTCTGTTATTCTTATTATTGCTGTATTTGTCTGTTATTATTATTGTTACCAGTGCTTGAAGTGGGCCGGAACGCAGCGGAACGCAGTTCCGGAACTTCTGTATTTTCCTCTTTTGGGTTCCGCCACTTTTTTCGGCGTTCCGGTACTTACTAAAACTGATCAAAATTAGAGTTCCTGCACTTATTTTTTCCCACTTCAAGCACTGATTGTTACTATTGTTATTACTTTGTGACCATTGTTACCATTTAGTATGGAAGTAATACTGGCAAGAGCTTAATAAATAAAAAAAGTCCCCTCCATACAGATAGAGGTCGGGGACAGGTAGAACATTTATAACCTGGATCAGTTTTTCTTGAACTTCATTTTGGTGAAGTATTTGGTGTGAGATGCCCAGTTCTGGAGAAACTCAGAACTATTCACTGTGGAGGGGAATGGAACTAGGCGTTTGCCTCTAAAATCAGAAAGGTATACCATCAAATGGTTATGGTTGCACCGCTTGTCACCAGAGATGTTGTTCTACCAGAGTTCTGAGAAACTTCTGGTCCTAAAACTAAAACCTTTCACGGTGGGGGGAAACATGCAGGGTGTCATGAGGCAAAATAGTCCCCAAAGAAAATGGACTTGGTTCAGATTGTCCTTTATTTCCACATCATCCATATAAGAGACACGCAGAGCTTCACTGGGGATTGATTGTGAATAAAACACCTGTATTGATGTTGGAGACATCTGGTTTCATTCACCTCAGCTGTAAAGAAACGAGTGTCTACAATTAACCATTTCGCACCAAACACCCAGAATAACTGTGTTTACGTCAAAACACTAAATAATGACACATTTCCCTTTAGTCACTCCCTTTTCAAGTTCACACATTTTTTTGGTTAGTTACCTAGAAGTCGTCATGAGGGTTGATCTTTAACAAGTGAGCATATTGGATTTTTGTTTGCTCTTTTTTTATTATTATTTTTTTTTTAAATAACAAGTTCATTACAGAAAAAGCTCCACCATCTTTAGACCCAGAGCACAGTTTCAGCAGTAATTGCTGTTTGCCGAAGATGTGAGATGATCTGTTACTGCTGAGTTAAACCAGACTTTCAGATGTACAGTAAACATGAGCTTCCCAACCGTCGCCGTCCCGTTTCTTATTACCTCATGGGTGATGAGCACCATCCCATTTGCAGCAATAGATTATTCATTACCGTCCCTGCGGCAGACAGCACTCTGGCCTGCAGGCCTCTTCTGCCTTTAAAGGGGAATTCCACCCGTTTTTCAAAATTTTCCCCGTAATTCAGTGGATGCCTGCAATGGCTCAGACTCTGATTTCTTTACAGTGAAGGTGAATGGCACCAGACGTCTCCACCACAAATCCAACCGTTTTATTCACTATCGACCCCCAGTGAAGCTCCAGGTCTCTCAGTGTTTATATGGATGTTGATTGTAAAATCTGAACTTTGCATCTTTTGTATCTTAGTTTCCGTATATGGACTGTCTGGATGGGAGGAGTAGATGTACCATTTAAAATAATATTTACAGACTTTTAAGTCTTTTTAATTCCAGAAAAGTGATACGGGCACTTTAATATTTTGAAAGGCATCAATCGCTATACGGAGCAATAAAATAGATATTTTGTCCGTTTTGTGTTTTCCCCTTGTGTAATGAACTTGGCATTTTTTCCAAATGTCATGTGGCCCTCAGGGGGTTAGAAATGAAACATAAGAATAATGTGAGATATTAAAATCTTCCATATCCCAGTCAGATATTAAAGTAGGTTCTTGGTGTTTATTTTGAACACCCAAACGGAGCTTATTAAAGTGTTTTTCCTTCTAATATTGGTGACGAGGAGGGGAAGCGGGGTCTTATCTAGGCCCTGCAGTTCCCTTCTGATGCAGCTTGAAGTTTTATCAGTTAGGATGCGAGCTGCTGCTGTATCTGCTGGGGTTCCTCCCTGTTCCACACGTGCTCCTTTTATTATTCTTTATCAAGTGCATCGACCACATAAGAGGCTGTAGGGCTGACGGTAGAGCGAACTGTTGCTTTCATGTACTAGAAAGAGCTCCACCGTTTGTGTTTCTCAAAAAAAATGAACTTCGGTTTGGCTCAGAGGAGAATTTCACCCATTTCTCAAACTTGCACCATAATTAAGTGCTTCACAGTGGTCACATTTAATTATGTAGCCCATGATCATACACAGTTCAGTCGGTGTTTTATATGAATATAGTAAAAGATAAAGTAGACTTAAATTATAGAAGTAGAAGAATGCATAGAAAATCAATTAAAGAAGACTGAAAGTGTGTTGGAAGTGCATATTTTTAAAAGAAGGAAGTGGATATTAGAAGTGGTATCATCTTGATGCCTGAGATGTTCTAAGAAGCTTTTGGTCCTAAAACTAAACCCATACATGGTGGATGGATACATGTAGGGCATCGTGAGGCAAAATAATCAACAACATCTATATAAATTCTCAGACACATGGAGCTTCACTGGAGGGTGGAAAGTGAATAAGACAGTGTTGGAGACGCCTGGTTTCTTTACAGTGAAGATGAATGGAACCAGAGTCTCTACAGTGAATGACAAAACACTTTAAATTAGTTTACGTTACGGGGGAATTTTGGAAACTTGGTGGAGTTCCCCTTATTTTATTGAAGCCTGTTCGGTTTAGTGACAAACTCTTTCTGAATGAACTGTAAATGTATTTGAGTCTAGAACTGTGCATTTGTTGTCTCTGCTTTTCTTTATTTTGCTGATGCTGGGTTTCTTTAGTTTAGGCCGGGAGCACATAAAGAGAGCTGGTGGTGTTTGGAGGCTTGTTGCAGTTCAGCATGAGTCAGCTGTTTGGCCTTTGAGCCGCTCTGTGTACAATCAGCAGTGTGTGTGGCTGTAATTTTTCTTTGACCATCAGCGTATGAATAAGCGATGGATAAAAGAACTAGAGCTGCACGATATTAAGAAACTATCAGTATTGCGGTATTACTGCTACATATTGATTAGATTTAAAGGGATTGTTTTGTATTACTGTATGTTTTAATGTGGATGTATTTAAATGAGCTCTTTTCCAATTGGCTGCCCCATAATGCAGCTAGTTCAGAATTGATCACGGGGCTGAATCACTCCTTAGCCTCTTTAATTCCAGAAAAGTGATGATTTGGGCCCTTTAACAATAATTGCAATTGCTAAGTATTGCAGTAAAATCACCAAAAAAATTTTTATCCACATCGTGCAGAAGTGGTAACTCTGACCCTGTATACATGGGCTGCAAGGAGCAAACTGATGAATAACATTGATTTTGAACACTGTGAGTGCGTTACAGATGTGCGGACACTGATAATAAACAGTGATAGTGTTACAGAAGTGTAAACATTGGTAGTAAACACTGAATGTGTTACAGAAGTGTAAACACTGATCCAATCCAGCACTGACCGTTTGAAAATGCAGTTGTGTGAGAACGCAGAAACACAGACAGCAGCACCATCAGAACAGGAGATTCTACAGATTTCAGCACTGACAAGTCAGAAACTGGGACCAGTTTAGCACCGCTTTAGGACCACTTCTCCATACACGCTCTGCAATGCACTGTGTTACAGATGTGTAAAACTGTGTGTCACAGGCATGTAAACACTGATCATAAACACTGAGGGCCAGTTTCCCAGACAGGGATTAAGCCTAGTCTTGGACTACCCTTTATTTTCAATGGAAAATGTCTATTCCCAGCACTACATAATCTAGGACTAGACTTTATCCCTGTCTGGGAAACCGGCCCTGAGTGTGTTACAGGTGTGTATGGAGAAGTGGTCCTAAAGTGGTACTAAACTGGTCCCAGTTTCTGACTTGTCAGTGCTGAAATCTGTAGAATCTCCTGTTCTGACGGTGCTGCTGTCTGTGTTTCTGCAACGTTAAAACTTTCTCACACATCTGCATTTTCAAACGGTAAATGCTGGTTTGGATCAGTGGAGGGACGGCATGGTGCCGTTTAGATCCTGACCTCCCCAAAAAAACCAAAATAAAATAACTGCTGAATCTTCTCACAGATTTTTATTTTCCGCACCAGATTATGAAGGGTGGGATCAATACTGTGTACTGATCAGTATTGGTATTGCTAAGCAGTATCAGTATAGATATATGCATCTCAAAATAGAGAAGTGTTTATTAATATATATACACACAGACACAAAAATACATGCAAATGCATATACACACGTGTGTACATGTTTATTTCATTCACAAACTGCTCAATTAGAACAGCCAAGACATATAGGTATGTACACACAGTGAAAATGTCTTTCAGTTATGTGCTATGCCTAAATTATGAACTGGTGTTAAGCATTCGGTGTGTGTGTTCTGCAGAGCCTAGCCCAGCTAGAGATCCTGTGCAAGCAGCTATATGAGACGACAGACACCAGCACGCGTCTTCAAGCTGAAAAGGCGCTGGTAGAGTTTACCAACAGTCCCGACTGCCTCAGCAAGTGCCAGCTGCTGCTGGAGAGAGGGAGCGTGAGTTCAGCTTTACTCTTACAGCACAGCACCTTCTCTTCCCCCTTCACCACCTTCTCGCTCTCCCCCCTCACCTTGTTCTTGTTCTACATCTCCTCCTTCTCCCCATTCACTTTGTTTTCGTTCTATTTCTTCTCCTTCTCCCCCTTCACCTTCTTCTCTGTCTACTTCTCCTCCAACATCTTGTTCTTCTTCTCCCTCTGCATCTTCACCATCTTCTTGTTCTACTCCTCCCTTTATCTCCTTCTTCTTGTCCTCCTGCTCCTCTTTCTTGTCTCCTCCTTCAGTGCTCCTCTTTCTCCAACTTCACCTTTTTCTCTTTCACCTTCTTCTCCTTCTCTTCTCATTCCCCTGCTTTACTTTTTCTTCTTCCTTCTCCACCTTCGGGTTCTCCTCCTCCTTACGTCTCACACTCCCTCCGTTACTGTATGTCTTCCACTAGTCCAATTTCTTTCCCTTCTTCCACCCTTGTAAATTTCCCAACCGTGGAACTAATAAAGGATTATCTTCTCTTTCCTTCCGCATTTCCTTCATTCCATCCATCATTTCACCTTCCTTTTGGAGTGAAAAATTCATAAAATTAGTAATTAATGGGCTCTTACACAGTTTGGGGGTTCACTACAGGTGACAGATCAGTACTGATGATTTTCACTGAAAATGTTTGTTTGTTTGCAGTCCTCTTATTCCCAGCTGCTGGCAGCCACGTGTCTCTCAAAACTTGTTTCTCGCACAAGCAACCCTCTGCCCCTGGAGCAGCGCATCGACATCCGTAAGAGACACACACGCACCTGCACGCGCGCACACACCATAATGCTTTATTGTAAATCATCTGTTGAAGTAAATGCATAAAGCTGCAGTTGAAAATCACTAAGTTGTAGGTCGGCTGCAGTGGTAAAAGAGGCAGCCATTCACAAATGAGCTTCACAGGAATATGTTAAACGCGTAATTTATGCCGTTTCTCCATGTAAACTGCAGACACCAGACATTTCAGGGCTGAAGTAGGAAACCAGGGCAGATTGGATTATGACTGTGACTTTAAACTGATGACTGACTGAGCTTAACTGTGGTTCTTTAGGAAACTACGTTCTGAATTACTTGGCAACCCGGCCGAAGCTCGCTGCCTTTGTGACCCAAGCCTTGATCCAGCTGTATGCCAGAATCACCAAACTCGGCTGGTTCGACTGCCAGAAGGAGGATTATGTTTTCAGGAACGTTATTGTTGACGTCACGAGATTTCTGCAGGTATGAACAGTTTGAATTCTGACACATAAAAAGGTCCGTCAGAGGATGAACGTCTGGCCTGTAGTGCAAACATGGTTTTAGAATTTGTCCATATGTGAAAACTATTGTAGGAGTCACCCAAAGATTGATTTCCTTGCCAAAAAAAAAAAAATGCTCAAGTATTGAAAACTGGTGGAGTGAAATGCTCTCACCTGAAAAATGGATGGGAAAGGCAAACTTAAAAAAAAAGTCTGAGTAAGACCTTGTCTTCGTGTCTGCTGGCTTCCAGAAACGTTACTTCAGAGACTCTCTCTGCTATACACTTTGAAGACATCTCTTCCCCGCTCCCTAACTCCATACTTTACAGAGGCAATCAGGCCACAAAAAATGAAATTTCAAATTATTAATACTCTGCTTAATCAATCATACATGTGAATAGAACAGACTTTTTGCCATTGGAACCTTACCAATATTTAAAAAACCGACACCAAATTCCCGCTACATAAAGAATAATAATAGTAATCTCTAAAAACACTAATCATATTATAATAATATAGTTATGAGCATTTGGGTTCTGCTGTAGCCTCATGTTTATGTTCAGATGTCTTCCTTGGCTGAGCGTATTGAGTTGTGTTGTCCTCCTGATTGTCCTGCTGTGTTGTTTTTTCAGGACAGTGTTGAGCACTGCATCATAGGAGTCACCATCCTGTCACAGTTAACCAATGAGATTAACCAAGTAAGTTCCTCTGCACTCCTCCAGCATGTAAGTGTCCACTTTTCTCCTGTTTTTACTGTGTGTGAGCTCCGCTTTGGAGGGGGGGGGGGTTGCTGTGCTGCTTTGCGGGTGAGACTCAGTCTGTCTCTCAAACTGGACACATACAGCTGGGTCTGTCAGGAGCTGGGAACTCCATTACATACATTAATGCAGATAATTAGATTTACTTTCCTGAGAAATTCTGAACCCCTTAACTGCAGTTAATTGTGAAAAGAGAGAAGGATGGCCCTTCAGATGGAGAAGGATGGTACAGGCTTTTCTTTTTTTAATCAACATTTGTTTTTTTGCTCAAAAGTCTTTCTGCTTCTTTTAGTGCTATGTTGGCCAGTTTGCTTCCACCTTAATCGATTCATAATAAAACTGCCTCCTAAAGCACTGACTCATGAGACAGCTATGATAAATAGCAGTTGATCATTTATTTGTTTATTTTGAGATTTTTTCCCAATTTTCTTATTTAACTACATTGCATTTCTGTAAGAAAATGCAACTGTGATTGCATAGTTGCTATAAAACCATTGGAGAGACCCACTGGTTTTATGGCCAGAAAAAAAATTCAGATGATAGGGGGTATCGACGCTGGCGCCTCTTCAGCACCACATTTTGCTACTGAACCACGGAGGAGAGTGTTACCACACAGACATTTATGGATAGGGACGGCTGAAAATTGGTGGTCTCACCTGTAAATGGGTGGAAAAAGTATGTGTAGCCACGTTCATTGACTGATTTATTATTGTTTTAATTATATCTTAATTATACCACAACCATCAGTGACACACAGCCTTTTTTATAACTGACCTTGAAATTCTGGTTTCTGCGAAGACCAAGTATCTTTTCAGAACTCTTTCAATGCCTTCCTGCACAAGGACACAGAGTTTTACATTATAGTGCTATTTTATGGAGAATTTGAGCTTTGCCTCTAATATTCCAGCTTTGCAAAATCACCTGAAGATCATAAGCTGTTTGTGATCATGTGGTCTTTCTTTTAATGTACATGAGGATATTTACTGTCCGTCTTTCTCTCCCTTTCCAGGCAGATACAACACATCCGCTTACGAAACACAGGAAGATTGCCTCATCATTCAGAGACTCTTCTCTGTTTGACATCTTCACGCTTTCCTGCAATCTCCTCAAACAGGTGAGGGTCACACAAAATGTATATAAAAATACTTTTCTTTGTGTATGTGTGAGTCCATCTACTTTAACATGGATCACCAGTCGCGGTTTCAGTCTAGCGCCGATTTTTTTCCCTGAGAACCAAACTAATATTTTATGCCAAAACCCCACAATAACGTGCGAACTGCAGGTGTCCTCCACATTTTTTTGTTTCTTTTGTGATGTCTGGGTCTCGTCCGCCACGTCCCCTTGTCCTAGTACTGGGTTGCTAGCAACGTGGCCAAACATAAACCCAGCGGGCGTGGCGGACAAGGCCGGACGTCATGACTTTTTTCACGGTAAATACATATATTTTCATACATTTATGTGCTAAATTATAAAGAAAAATATACCTTTTTTTAACATAAATATTAAGCCACATTTCCATATAAAAATAACTATAGAATGTTGGTACTGTGGAGAGAAACATAAAGAAAGCACCTCTTGGGATGGTGAAATGCCGCTGTACTCAGAGGCGGGAGGTTTGAAAGTAGCCAATCCGAGAACGCTGTTTATTTCTCCTTGCTGCTGATTGGCTGCTGTCCTTTGACACAGTGGCAGCCCATAATTGCCCTGGTGAAGCGTCTCGTGTTTCTTGTTCTTCTAAAAGCCCTGTATTTTTATTACTTTAAATTAAGTGAATTAATTGCTGTATTCGCCTGCTTATACTAAAAACTACGGCACATACCAAAGAAAACGCACATGCATGAATTACAGTACAGTCTGTACAGGGGCAACATCGGTATTTTACATTCTAGCACTGCAGGAGTTCAGTGTAAACTGAGCAGTACGAATACGGCTTTACCTTACTGCTCTTGGAACCTAACCCTGTAATATAGATTTGTAGATTTTTTTGCGGGGTTTATGAATGAGTCTGCTGGAGTGCACCGCAGAGAAATCGTCCTTGGAGTGCTGGGGCGTAACTCTGGTGTGGAATTCGAAAAAAGTGCTTCCAGGTCGGCTACAGCCTGCCCCCAAAATAATCTGCGTGTGACTGAATCCACGCCTCCTGATCCGTGTAAAAAGGGTTTACCGTATACAGATATGTCCAGGTGTTTAGGATACACACACACAGGATGATGTGTAGGATGTATACACTTCTGTTAAAATTACATGTTGATTGTCCAAGTGAAATCAAGTACATATCCTCTAAAGAACACGCTTAAATATATTTTTATATAATTTCTTTTTATTTACATATTGGGGCAAACGGCAAAATAATTCAACATGCTATAACTTTTCCACGTGCTAAGAATACAGTTAAAATGTCCAGTAGTTTTTGGATACTGTTGTGGAGGCAGTAAACCCAGTGTATGTGTTTGGGCCTCATGTGACGTATAAGGTGTGTGTGTGTCCATGCAGGCATCGGGTAAGAACCTAAACCTGAATGATGAAGGTCAGCACGGTTTGCTGATGCAGCTGCTGAAACTCGCCCACAACTGCCTCAACTTCGACTTCATCGGCACGTCCACCGACGAGTCCTCAGACGACCTGTGCACCGTCCAGATCCCCACCAGTTGGAGATCAGGTGACCTGCAGCAATGACTTGATAGATTCAAGTAATGTGAACGTGAACGTGACTATTCTGTCATATGTGAACACACCACAGCACGAAATTCTCCCTCTGCATTTAACCCATTCACCAAGTAAAGCGGCAGGCAGTCACAGCACTAATTGCTAGGCTACCAGCTGCCCATGGAACGTAATGTGGGGCGTTTAGTACAGAAGGTTCAGTCTTAATTTCAGAATCAGAAGACTTTATTGATCCCTGCACAGAGACACCAAGACAAGAACCGTATAAAATATAAAAGTCTCAATTAATAAATCCCATACTTTTTACAGACAGTTGAACACATTGGTGTGATCTGGAATTTTCTACACTGAACATTCAAACCCTTCGAACAGCTGATCAGCACTGCAAGTGAATGGAAATTCAGGATTACAGTCGTCGTCTTTACACTTTAAAATTATATTTATACTTTATTACATCAGTAAATAAATCACACTTAACTCAGGCTGCGTCCCAGTAACTGACGCATCAACCGACAGATGGAGCGCTGAAACAGTCAATCAAGAAACACTCAATTGCTGTTGAACACTAAAACTATTGAACCACCTGACACACATCAAAGCAACTCCGGCAAACGACCCTGCAGAGCTTTTGTTTCGGGTCACACACATTTATAAACCGTCTTTATCCAGTATTTATCTTCTCCGTTATTCATTCATCACTACTACAGGTAACCATAGTAACCACACAGCAACAGGTAGAACATTTTAATTAGAACCTTGCTGAAGGGTTAAGCAGAAATTAGCTATTTTGCTAAATGTTGGGTAAAGACATCAATAATAATAATTTTAGCGTGAAGTGGAGGGGTAGTAATTTCTGTATTTTTCTCTCTTTTCTTCTTCAAACACAGCCTTTTTGGATTCCTCCACCCTGCAGCTGTTTTTTGATTTGTATCATTCCATCCCTCCCTCCCTCTCTCCCCTGGTGAGTGTGAGATAAACAGCGTGACACACATGCAAAGATAAACACACACGCATGTGGTGTGCCCTCCATACAATTTACATCTTATATACACTAAGCACTACACACTGTACATGCACTATAGGTCACAGACAGTACACTTTACACAGTGCATACACACTGTGCTCTCCACATGGAACGCTACACACTATACATTACAGTCTATACACTACACATTCTGTACACTATAGAACTGTACATCACACGATGCACACTATACATTAACCACGTCCTATACACTGTACTCTGTACATCATAAACTTTGCACTGTACAATATACACCACACTCTGTACATCACACATTTCATACTCTACACAATACTCTGTAAAACGAGAAGAAACTAAACAGTTTCTTAAATATTTTTCTTGAATTATGCATATTATTTACCTATTTTACATCATTGACATCAGTGTTACAATGACTGCATAAACTGTGTAGGTGTCAGGGTAGCAGACAAGGCATCATAAATCAAAACACTTGTGCCTGAATGTTCATTGTCTTAAACTGCACCTTCTAGATGGACTAAGTTCTATCATTGTTCTTGCTGTAGCATTTTTTCCCTCAGCATATTAGGTGTTATATATGATTGCTGTAACAGTGCAGAAACTCTTAAATAAAAGTGACCTTGAAAGTTTTACATTCAAAATGTGTGTGACTTACTTAGATTCATTAATCTATATATGTGCTATATATATGTGTGAAATTGAACTATACACTACATCCCACACTATACACTGTACACGGTACACTACACGTTGTATACAATACTCTGTAAAAGAGACACCACCCACTACATGGTACACATTGTAAACTACACACTATTTATGATATGCTGCACACTGTTCATTGCACTCTATGCACTATACCTCACACTGCACACTATACTCTACAGGCTATTCACACTGCACACTATATGCCACACATATCATATATATTTATTAAATCAGATGTATTTATTTGCACTTTATTTACATCAAACTTTATTCTGTTTATAAGTGATGTTTGGCTATTTTAACAAGTTATCCTTCTGATTAATAACTTTTTTTGTTAATTTTTTATTAATTCTTTCTTGCTTTCTCTCTTGCACCCCCCTTTCTTTCTCTGTTTTTTCCTTATTTTCATTTTCATTTTTCTCTCTCTTTCTCTGTCAGGTTTTGTCGTGTTTAGTTCAGATTGCGTCTGTTCGGCGGTCTCTCTTTAATAACGCTGAGAGGGCGAAGTTTCTCTCCCATTTAGTGGATGGAGTTAAGAGAATATTGGAGAACCCACAGGTACCTTCTCACACTTCACATCACAGCATAAACGCACAGTCAGCAATATCTCAGACCAAACACTGGCACTCGCGTTACCAGTCAAAAGTTTTCCACACGGCTCTTTACGTTTACACGTTAATGAATGAGTTTCTCAACATTCTTTGCCAACATAGAAATGTACATCCAGTTTACCATTTGAGTCTTTATTAACCAGAAAATGTCCTTTTAATTCACCACACATTCTTTCATTATGTAAAGGAAACTGTTTTATTTGGCGTGTTTTGTGGTTGTTCACTAAACAATTTTCCAATGTTTAACAAGAATATAAAAATCTGAAAATTATGAAATAAAATGAATAAGTTGTAAAAACAGGCCATGTGAAAAACCTTGACTGTAGCAAAAACAAACATAAATCATATTTCTTTAGTCAATTTAAATTCATCATTAGCCTGTGTGAGGGTCAATACCTTACACTGTTTTATACACACTTCCTCACAGTTGTAGCTGCGTTTTTTCCTGTTTACAAATAAAGAGAATACTAATTAATTTCTTTGCATGTTTTGTAGAGTTTATCTGACCCGAATAACTACCATGAGTTTTGCCGCCTGCTGGCCAGACTGAAGAGTAACTATCAGCTCGGGGAGCTGGTGAAGGTGGAGAATTATCCGGAAGTCATCCGGCTCATCGCCAACTTCACAGTCACCAGCTTACAGGTGTTCTTATTTGTTTTATTATTAGAAATGATGACAGATGCAACAAACACACAAAGTAGTGTGCAAAAGACTTGAGCCTCCCATATGTCTTTATATTTTGTTTTAAATCATCTTGTTGAAGCAAAAATACTGTTTTCTGCCTGTTAGATTATTTTATCTTTGGAATACTGAGTAGATTAAGTGAAAGAAATGGGAAATGCAACAGGCTGCAAAGTGCCTAAAGATACAAGGAAACCTGGAGAACTTTTCCTGAAGACCACATTAAAAATACAAGAATTTGAGGAAAAAATGAGGGGCTCAACTTTTGCGCCTTGTTTGTGTATGTGTGTATCTATGTAAGTAAGTAATGGTTTGTGTTTGGGCAGCACTGGGAGTTCGCCCCCAACAGTGTTCATTACCTGCTGAGTCTGTGGCAGCGGCTGGCCGCATCCGTGCCGTATGTTAAAGCTACCGAACCACACATGCTGGAGACCTTCACCCCCGAGGTCACCAAAGCTTACATCACATCTCGCCTGGAGTCAGTCCACATAATCCTCAGGTACACACACACACACACACACACACACACACACACACTCATACTCATACTTGAACACTACTGGCTGTTGACTTAATGGAAAGATGAACAATTCATTGTTTAAAATGTA
>JBBPCW010000034.1:170381-181150 GCA_037974425.1 Phenacogrammus interruptus
TGTGTGTGTGTGTGTGTGTGTGTGTGTGTGTGTGTGTGTGTGTGTGTGTGTGTGTGTGTGTGTGTGTGTAATGTTTACATGTGTCATTTTTCCTGTTTAACAGTGTAAAAAATGTCTCTCCACTGCAGGTTTACACAGAATCTTTCAGTATTTAGGAGAGAAGTGAACGACTCCATGAAGAATTCCACGTACGGTGTAAACAGCAACGACATGATGAGCTGACATTCCACCACGCAGCACCAGGCGTGGCTCGGGCCGCCTCAGTCCGAACACCCTACCCCCCCGGCCCGGACGCCAGGGGACCACCGCTACGCAAGCCTGCACACCCTAAACCCCTAAAATCCCTCACACCCCCCCTACACCACCCAACAAACCAAACCCCTTCTCTTCCTTCTCCCTTTTTATATATATATAAATATATATATATATACACACACATATAAATATATACATATTTTAAAGCCAGTTTCTAGGGGTCTCCTGACCGCAGCCTTTTCAGCTCGGACTTGAAAGTCTGAGAGAGAGTGTGTGAGGTCAGGGGAGTGGTGCGGATCGGGGTGTGTGGGGTATGTAGGAGTAGTGTCCGGGGTGTGTGTGTGTGTGTGTGTGGAATGGAGAGGGATTTGGGGTTGTGAAGAGAGTATAGTGTGTGTGAGAGAGAGTGAGTGAGTGAGAGTGTGTGTATGAGTAGGCAGTGATGTGGGTTGGCACCAGCATGTGATTGGGTTGTGTATTTCCAGCTAGATGAGAGAGGTGGATGGTGTGTGTGTGTGTGCGCGCGTGTGTGTGTTGGGGGGAGGGGGATGAGCTGGATTATGTAGTGCTCTGCTTCTGCCTGCCTTGTATAGAAACACACAACAAGAGAAGTGTACATTTTTTTCATAACATTTTCAACAATGTTTATAATGATTACAGTTTAAAGAAAAAAAATCCAAAAAAATGAAGTGTGATTGAAAACAAACGAAAAAAAAATCTTTTTACGAGTCTAGTTAGTGCAGCTGTGCTGAAGTGTGGGTTGTCTGCGTGAGGAGAGCTGTTCTATTCGGGCCGGGTGTGTTTTTGGAGTGACTGAAGGACGTCAGTGGTGTTGTTGTGGGGGGGTGTTGGGTGGGTCGGGGGGGGTTGGAAGTGGGGAGGGGGAGGGGTTTTGGAGGATTTCACAGAAATACACGTTGTACATTTTCCTCAAACTGAACCCAGTGTGGAGGATTCTGTAAATACATCAATTCCACGTACAGTAGTGTCTGCTCTTGGCCAGAAGGGGGCACTAAATCACCTTGAAATGACCCTTCGGTGTGGAGATGAGTTGACCTTGCCCAAAGCTGGTTCGTCATTGTCCTGGTCTCACTGGTGCTGCTCTCGGCCTTAAACTGGTAATTTGGTAAACAAACAGAATATACAGTTGTTTTCCATCCTCATCCTGAACGGTGTCGGTCAACTCTGACGTATTTACTGTACCTCTTTAAAGGCCCCATATTCTGCGTAATGGATTTTTGGTCAGTTTTGAGAAATAAACGCTTGGTATTTTGTACATAAAAACCCATATAGGCCTTATATGGAAACGAAGGTGCCAAAACAGCCTCACTGCTTTTGTGATGTCACATAAACCAACTCCTATACATTCAGTCTATAGGGGTTTAGCCCTGCCCCTAAACAGTTGCGTTATATGGAGTGTTGCAGCCCAGACTGCTTTTGGAATGCAGCCCAGAGAACAGCTCATTTACATACATCAGTCTTAAAGGCACTGTTTTCATTTAAATAGGTATTAAGAGGTTGAATATGGTCATGAAAAAATAAATTAGGACATTTTGCGACTGAAAATCTGGAACCTGTAATATTAAAGGCACCTGGCAACCTGCATTCCTACTTTGGCATTAAGTGGTTAATTGATCTTCAATAGACATTCTTATGCAGTTTCTGACGCTATATGATCCTAATTCATAAACATGTACGGGTATTAAGATGGTGGTTGTTACTATTAGCACTATTTTGTACTCATTTTTATGGCTCTTAGCAATGCTGTCAGAAACTGCACAAGCGAGTTAAGGGTTACTAAATACCACCAGGTGGTTTGGATATTTTAGGCCTGATACTAATTGGTGGGTTTTAGGCTTCCATTATTTCTTAGCTACATTAGCTCCAGTGGTACAACTAAAGAAGCTTCAGCAAAAACATCACTGCTGATCGGCTACATTTAGGGTTGGGGATGGGATTAAACTGTGTAGGTTGGATTGTTTTTCAAATGGTCGCTTTTACAGCCCAGTTCAGGTCTGGGTTTGGTGGCTGTACTCGTTTAGACACAAAGTGTTTAGAACGTTTAAACCACCAAGTCATGCAAAATTCAAAGACCTACCGGGCTAGAGCGGCATGTTTCCATCACATCTTGAGTGCAGGATTAAATCCCCAAACATAACCAAGCTTTGATCTGCACCCTTCAGCCCCAGAAGGTTGGATCGTGTCTTTTTGTGGAGTGTGATTTAGATAAACTGACTCATGGCTGTAGTGAAGTCGCTCATCTCTGAGCTTTCCGTCAACTTTGTTCGCCCTGACGTTTTTCCTTTTAGGTCTTCACAGGCTTCCAGTAAACCGTGGCTTTGTCGTCGAGCTGGCGTTGTTTGGTAGCGAAGCCGATAGGATGTAGCCGTGTACTTTTACCGAGACCCTGGTACCTACAGGACATCGCAGCAGAAGCCCGTCACACCCACCAGTTGTCTCTAGCTTTACCCCTCTACCCCACCCTCCATCAATTAATCCCACCCATCTGAAGAATCCCGATATATTTTTCCCCAATAACAAGAAAAACAGTGCATCAGAAATATGAAATATGGTAGATCTAAAACCAGAATCAGAATGGAATATTTTAGCAACTTGTGCTACTCTCAACAGATGTTGCTGCTAACTGTTTGTGAAGAATCTAGCTCATCTCTTTAACATGTCCAAGACTCACGGATCTTCTCCCGAGTTCCTTTTCTCTCCGTTTTCCTGGTTCCCTGATGTGAATGTGTCCGTCTGGCGACTGTGTGTTGAGTCCTTTTGAGTGATAAGGTAGCTGGTTGAGTTGTTTGGATGTCTGCTACATATAGTGTAAGCATTGTGACTGCAAAATAAACGTCATTGGTTTGTACAAATGTCCGTTTTGCCTGAAATCGTCGCATCAGGGTTCAATTGATCTAGTCATGATCTATTTTGATCCTCGTGGTCTCTGAGGACCAGTGTGGTCAATATAGGAATGCTGAATTTTAGCAAAACAATACAATATCCAAATTTGGTTGGGTAATAATATACGATCATTGCATAATATTAAAATCAAATGGATGTTCAAATCAAATGAGCACTTCTTGATGTTCAACCAGTGTAAAATTAAATTTAGACCATAGATGCATTCTAACTTCATTTGGTTGTTGGACATGAAAGATAAACATAATGGTTCTTATAGTGTGAATGTAACTAAAATATTAATATACAAGATGATATTGATATCTACATTATATTGTTTTATAAGGTTCTTCAGAATCATCGAGGAATCTTGGAAACTCCCTAAACAATTCCCTAAAATGATCAAACCCAGCCTAAACATTCCTCTTTAAGACTTTAAAAAGAAATGTCTTTTCAAAGGTTGATTAAGGATCTGTAGTGGTTCTCTAGCATCACTTTTTGGTCCCTTTGTTCATGTGCAAAAACTGGTCATTATGGTCACCCTTTAATGTGTACACCATTAACATGGCATTTAATTCAGATTGTAGGATTCAGCAAATTAATAGAAAACCAGCAAAAAAAACCAAGTTGCTGTAACCCAACGTTTCAGCAAATAACCTCTAATTATGTATTAAAATGTACAGAGATGAGCCTCTGTAGAGGGTGTTTACTTCGAATGTAAAAAAAAAAAAAAAAAGTCATTTTACCCAAGAGTGCCAAACACCACTTTGAAATTAGTTGATGATTGGGTTTTATTAGTAAAACTAGAACACTTTCTTTTGGGGGTTGAATATTTATTACAAAAACAAGGCAAAAGGTTTTTGAGCCATGAACAGAAACTCAAAACATTTAATTACTACTGAAATACACAGAGTCCTTTATTCTAAGACTTTCTGTCCTGAAAAGGGTTTGACTTCCTTGTATTAGAATTGTCCTTTTCAGCCTTCACCCAATACTTCTTTAGAAACTAAAGCATGATTTTTTTTTAAATACTTCCACAAAGGTTCTAGGTGTGAGAAGTGGTGTACATGTGTGGGTGGGTGTATGTATATCTAACAGGCTCAGCACCTTCTTCAGATGCTCGTTATGTAGAGTCTGTCCAACAATTGCTATGGAAGGGGGCGGAGCCTGGAGACGACAACTGAACCATGGGGAACCGTGAGGACACATGAGGCCAGTTTAGCTGCAAGTGCTAACTCTGATCTTTCTTCTGCTGCTTGGCCTTCACGCTGGTGTTGTGGACCACTTCATTGTAGCCTTCTCTATTTCTGCCGATTTCCACAGCAAAGAACTGGATCCTGGTGGCTGAAACAGATCAGATTTACTACATTTACTCTTAGTTCAGACCACTGGACACTCAAATCTAAAGTTTATGCATTGTCTGTCAATTTCATATCTACAGTACTGTGCAAAAGAACACCCCCCCCCCACTTTTATTTAATGAAATAAATAAATGTAACGGACAGCCTGCAAAGTGCCAAAGGAGCCTAGATCCAACCACTCAGCAGTCAGCACCACCAGTATACTGATCACCGCCTGATCATCTGCTCCTGTTTCTTCACTGGTCCAGGACTTGAGTTAGATGTGCTTTGTACTGCTTGAATGATTCACATGTAGGTCACTGTGTCTGAAACATTCCTCTGAAACTGGTCAGGTTCAGGGACTGAAAATCAGTCTTTCAAAGTCCTTCAGGAAGCCTGGAGAACTGTTCCTCAAGACCACATTAAAACTACAAGAAAGCCTGGATATTTGGAAGCAGAATATGAAGGAGGGGCTCAAGACATTTGCACAGTACTGGATATTATATATACCTACCGAATATAGTGTTTTCCTCTGTATAGTCCTTCTCACAGTCCAACCGTAATAATGTGCCGTAGTTAAAGTCTTCCACAAGATGTTCGAAGTGGTTGCAAAAGGGTCGCCATTTCTGCAAAACATGAATCAGTCTCATCCTCAAAGAAACACTTTCATATAAACACACACAAATGCACAACCTACCTCTTTAGCTTCTGGAGACTTCAGCAGTTCAGGGTTCAGAACCTTAATGTCCAGGTCAGGAAAATCTTCCCTAAACTTTGTGTAGATCATGTCGTCGGATTTTGTGAGCTTCAGAAATTTAGGGTCGACTGAAGAAATGAGCTGCAACAAGAAAAACATATATAAAATATACAATGCATGCATACATTCCCTGGCCACTTTACTGGAAACCCTTCTTGCTGGTGTACAGGGTTGTCAAACCTGTCCAAAAAGGGCTGCTGTAGGTGCAGGTCTTCGTTCCAACCAAAAGTAGCCACACTTGAGTAACTGAAAACGAAGACCAACTGATCACAGAGGTGGAATCAGGTGTGCCTCCTGCTTGGTTGGAACGAAAACCTGCTTCCACAGTGGACCTTTCTGGACAGGGTAGACACCCCTGCTCTAGACTTTCAGAAACTGACCAGTGAATGATAGTTCAAGGTGGGTGTTTCCAATAATGTGGCCAGTTATTGGGAGCACAAGGTGAGTGTTTCTGATATAGTGGCCAGTGAGTGGAGTGGTGGTCATTGTGGTGTAATATATTCCTAACCAGGCTGGAAGCATAGAAATTCCTTACATTGAAATAAACTTCTGCGTGGTTGTAGGCCTTCATCGCCCACATCACCTCCAGCTGAGCCTAAGAGACGGAAATATTCAATCAATTAAACAGCTGCTTAGGAGCCATCAAATTAATCTGTCCAAATGCATATCGGGTAAGAAGAAGCATGTTTGTGGAAAATAAACTCACATCGTTGCCGTAGGCCTCTGCCGGCAGGGACAGTGCATGTGCTGCGGCCGCAGCTCCGTCCACACCCTGAAAATTATTCAGTAATAGTCAGGTTAATAACCAGTAGTGGTTCACTACTATGAAAGATTAGAGTAATGGGACCCACTAGAGACCAGCTAACTTTTATCTGTGACTTGGTTATTACGGTCCATATTTTTCAGAAGTTTAGGCTTAAATTAGCCTGCTTTATTAACATATTCTGATCTCTTTCCTCTTATTGGACAGCCCTGACTTTGGGTTTTAAACTGGGAAAAGTGTGGAAAAATCCAATACGTTATTTGAACGTTAATAGCTCTTCTAATGTTTTTCTGGTTTCTAGAAGGTCAGAAAAAAT
The DNA here is from genome assembly GCA_037974425.1 of Phenacogrammus interruptus. Lineage (NCBI taxonomy): Eukaryota > Metazoa > Chordata > Actinopteri > Characiformes > Alestidae > Phenacogrammus > Phenacogrammus interruptus. Next base: position 176,714 of record JBBPCW010000034.1, read on the forward strand.
AAACAGATTGTTTGTCAGGAAATATCACCCCATCTGCACTAATGTTTAAGGTGTTCTGTAATAAACCAGGGCTGTTTTAGAGCAGAGACTATCAGAAATCTGTAGAGGCTTTTTTTTTAAACTGCAGGACATGAGGATTACTGGGTTTAGATATGTTTTATATATTTACAGCATAACTGTAGGATCTTTTATAGGATTTCTATAGAAATTATACAATGACAGGACAGTACATAGGTTAGTATAGTTATACTTGCAGTATAACTATACTGTTATTATACAGTAGTTTGTTGTTAATATAGTACCACATTACTACATAGTCGTTTATCAGGGTTAATATTTTACCATTGTTAATTATATTATACATTAAACAATCTATTTATTACAGAAACATTAAACACGTCAGTGCCAGTAGTGACTTTATACTGAATAACCGACAATAATATAAGAAAATAAGAGTGAAGTATGACTGACGAGTTAAAAGTGCTGTTTTTATTAGAAAAATCAGCCTTAATGAAAAATGGAGACAAAAGTAAACGTGCAGTGATGGATTTCTGTAAAAGTGGTGTTTATAGAGATAAGCTAAGAAATAAGAAGGTTATAAGAGAGCTAAAGGTGCAGATGGTGCGAAATGTGAGGTCTGAGGAAGAAAGATCAGGACTGTGTTGATCTTTAAAGCCACGTGTTTCTGCACGTTTTTCTCCCTGACGCACAAACAGCACGAATTACAGTGACTTTTCACACGGAAATGTCTCTTAAGAGATGCTTCCTTAGACAGGTAAGCTGTTCTCGCTGTAAACACGAACTGAGATATTAAAATACAGACAAATTTCATACCAGAGAGGCCAGCACTTCCCCAGTGTCCATGTTGATGCCCGTCAGGACCCGGATGTGAATTGCTCTTAAAGTGCCAGGCGCGCTTTTAACCGGCTGTGTTCCAAATTTCTCTTTCTCACAACTCAGAGGATTGACTCACCCACACCTGGAAAATACACTTTAATTCATTTACACATTAATATACACGTTAATTCATATACACTTTAATGTATACGTTAGTATACACTTTATACATTCCTGCACTTTAAAGACTCTTGTTCTGCACTGTATAAAGCCTTGCCCTGCACTTTAAAGACCAGAGCCCTGTCCAGCACTTTAAACACCCCATGTCCTGCACTCCAAGGGTGACTGTCCTGAACAATAAAGACCCATGTCCTGCACTTTAAAACCCCCTGACTTGCACTTTTAAGACCCTTGTCCTGCAATTTAAAGGGTCCATGTTCTGCACTGTAAAGACCTCTATGTGTATATATATATATATAGACAGATAGATATGTTGAAAGACATGCATTATATAAACGTGATTATATTTCCTGTGTTGTGCTGCCCTCTGGTGGCTGCAGGTGGATCTGTTACGTTGGTGTTTGTGATTTTGATTTTTTACCAGGAGATGAAAAACAACCCAACAGAACATTCCTTTAGTGCATTGACAGAGTATGAAATATTGTGTTTGTGTTTTTTTTTCGTTACGCGTGCCTCGAGAGGTCAGGTTGCAAGCGTATTTTAATTTCAATTGAATTTCACAGAAAGAAACGAACACGCAGGTGTTTGTATTAATGCATCACCGTGTTTAATACAGAATAACAATAATTAGTGGGAGGAGAGACACGCTGCTGCTGTCCTTCAGCACCTCTGCAGGTCCAGAGCGGGGGAGGGAGGAGAGGGAAGAGGGGGAACTGAGTGGGAGGGGGAGGCCCGAGACCTGGAGCCTGGAATCCCTGCATCCAGACGAGCTGCGCAGAAAAAACACATCTCCTCTCCGAACAGGTGAGAACTGGGGTTTAAATCGGGGTTATTCTGAGGGATGATGCGTTTTAATTCCAGACCCACTATCAGATTCAACATCTGGACTCCTCACGCGCTGGAGGAGACTAACATCCTGTTTATGCTCGTGCCAAACCAAAAATACGCACGTGGGCTTCGTCACGGCTGTACATTTATTTAAAAAAATAACGTCGAGCGGTGGGCTCATATATGATCCGAGCGCAGTACGTGTATTTATGGCTTTGAGAAGACTCGAAGTCCCCATAGTGATAGAAATACCGGAATATGTGTACAAGTGGGTTCCTCATAATTTCACCTTTAAGGAGAGCAGAAAGAGCCTAAGGGAGGTTTAGAGATCAGGTTTGGATGTAGCTGTACTGAAATACAGTGTTGCACAAGTCAATAGAATCTCTTGATAAATATAGGAATACCAAGATGAGTGTGGCGTGTGTGAGGGTGCAGGCCAATAACCTTCACTTCATGTCCAAGATCAAAGCTGCCTGCGTTTGTTTACTTGTTTGTTAGTCTATTTTGGCTGTTTTGGGGTGGTGCATGGACCATCATGGTGACATATCATCATGACACACTGGTTTGTGTGTGTGGTTCAGAGCTAGAGCTACTTGAACAGAATATCAGTATTGCGATTTTACCTTTCAGCACATTAAAGGGCCAATATCATCTTTTCTGGATTTTTTCTGTACATATTGTTTCAAATTGTACATTTACTCGCCCCATACATACAGTCCATATATGGAAAACAAGCCACAAAAACAGCCTGTTTTCAAATTGCAGTTTTTGTGATGTCACAAAACAGACATTTAAACATGTCTCCTTATTCTGGCTACAGCAGTTTAGCCCATCCATTCATGCTCAATTCACCAACACATTTTACAGTTACATGAAGACCTCGATTCATCAGAACACCCTGTTACTCACCTGGAGTTTGGTCACCATGTCAGAAACGCTGTGATTGGTCAGAGGCTTTGCACTTTGCAGCCTTTTGTGATGTCAGAATTGCGATTACATTTAACAGACGAAATGTTGATTTGTATAGTGCTTAATATTCCTATACCTAATAAATTAAATAGCTATTATGTTGATTATCTAATATGTTCACAGGATTTAGAATCATTAATAGCCTTCATGTAATACATCCTACAGTGATGCTACAGATCTGTCTTATCAGTGATTAGGTTGGGCAGCTGGTGGTTGTGACTTGCCCCTGCAATCAGAAAGTTGTGGGTTTGAATACCAGGGCTGCTTGTGTCATCACTGCTCACCGGACACCCCTCATTGATGGCAGCCCCATGCTTCACTTGGTGAATGGGTTAAATGCAGAGAAAGAACTCAAACTGTGAACTGTAGTGTGTGTATTACTGTAAAGGGCCACTTTACTTTAAAAGGTGTCCAGGCAGATGTTTCTAATAGTGTCTGCTATAAAACAATCTGGATTTACTACAGAACATTTCAACATTAATACCAGAGAGGTCTTTAGGCCTCAAACCATGGAGTGAAATCAGACTAATTGGACTGTTCCCCAGTTTAAACCCAAAGTCAGGCATGTCTTGTGTTTCTGAAAATGCTGAGACTGAGACACTGCTGTTGCAGAAAGCAACAGGAAACACTCCAGGAATGAGGTGCTGATGTGGCCGTCTTCATTTGCGGCCGTTCTGAGGTCCCGTCTCATCCTGTGGACGTGCAAGAGCCAGAACTGTCTCTCGGCCTTGGCTCAGTCTCCGTCAGGGACAGGAAGACTTAAACTTAAATCACCCAACAACAGTTGGAGCAAAATTGTAAAATTAGGTTTAAAAAAAAGGTCTTTGTGTACAATTTTAGACAGTTTTCAAAGTTCCATCATTTTCATTCCAACAGGCATAAATCCATTTTTCAGCGTCATGGTTAATGTGTAGTAAATTACATTGTTTACTTAAAACTGAATTTTGCGATACTTTATTGTTGAAAAATATATTTGAATGTATTTGATGTACAAAATTAGTGTCGTCCTAAATTGAAATAAACACTTATATTTTCATCTTGAAATCATTGAAAAGAAGTCCAATGAAATTGTTACAGTCCAAATTAAACTTTCATATTTGGAGCAAAACTACTAGGTTAGGTTAAAAAAGAGTCTCCCCTTCCTGTGCATATTTGAACCATTCTCAAATGTCCTTAATTTTTTAATACCAAGAAGCATAAATCAGATGTGTGTTATAATAATAATGGTGCTGTATCACTTCACTGAGTTCTGCTCTCTTGTGTGTGTGAGTGTGAGTGTGTGGGGGAGTGTGTGAGTGTGGTGGTGTGTGGGTGGGTAGTGTGTGAATGGGGGCGTAGGGGAGTAGGTAGTGTGTGAGAGGGGGGTGTGTGAGTGGGGAGAGAGGGAGTATGTGGGAGAGTGTGTGAGTGGGGAGAGAGGGAGTATGTGGGGGAGTGTGTGAGTGGGGAGTGAGGGAGTATGTGGGAGAGTGTGTGAGTGGGGGAGTGTGTGAGTGGGGAGAGAGGGAATATGTGGGAGAGTGTGTGAGTGGGGAGAGAGGGAGTATGTGTGAGTGGGGAGAGAGGGAGTATGTGGGGGAGTGTGTGAGTGGGGGAGAGAGGGAGTATGTGGGAGAGTGTGTG